>WOXC01008723.1:290000-480319 GCA_011680675.1 Gymnobelideus leadbeateri | reverse complement strand
CAAGCTCCGGAAAGCGGGCGGCTCCGCCACATCCCTGGAGCCCGCTCGCTCAAGAGCGGCAGAAACGGATAGAAACTGAACAGTAAACAGTGACAAGAAGCGAGAGTCCCGAGACTCCAACTTCCGCTCTGCGCTGAGCGGGCCAATCAGCGCGCAGCGCTAGACGTCACTTCCTTCTGGACTCGTGGAGGGGGCCAAGTCCAGCGGAAGCGGGGCAGGAAGGGGCGGGACTAATTGTAGCTAGCTGCTTGGAGATCCGCGTGCCGGCGGCTCACTGTCTTCTCCTTCCTTCCTCGAAAGCCCGCGGAGTACCCCCGGTGCTTGTTGTTGTGCGGCGGAAGGAGGCGCGGGTAGGTGAGTGGACTCTTGTGGGTTGCGATTTGGGTCGTTTTCTACCAACATTAACCGCCCCCTCCGCTGCCCCTGAGGCGGCCGCGTGTGGGCCGGTCACCCCCGGTGGTCACGAGCCATCCCCTTCCCCGGAGCTTGGATACCTGCAGCTCGAGTGGTCCGGGGCCCATGCGAGGTGATGAGATGTTTATCGCTCCCCTCCCACACGTCACTGGTGCTCCTAGGCTCCGAGAGACGCTGCCGGCAGAAAGCATTACCCTGGAGGGTCCAGCCAGCCCCAGGCCGCCGGCAGAGTCTGCTGACCCCGCGCCCCCAGCCCACTTCTAAGGGCGCCCTCCCCAGCCGGCTGGCCGTTCCGTCTTGGTAACTCACTAAATGGGCACTCTGTGCTTTTCTCACTCTCAGTAAGAGAGTAATGAATTTTTAAGGCTTAGGTAGTATTTAGTCAAAGAATGAGTAGCCTATTTCATCTCCCTTCTTTTGGATTCATGATTTATCATTGCATTGATTAGAATTCTCAAGTCTTTCAAAGTTGTTTTTCTGTGCAACATTATTATCGTGTAAATTGTTCTATTTCTATTCACTTTACTTTCCTTCAGTTCATAAAGATCTTCCCAGTTTCCTCTGAAATTGTTAGTTTCATCATTTCTTCTGGTACAGTAATATTCCTTTAGATGCATAGATCACTATATATTTAGCCATTCTCCAGTGGGCACTTTCCCTTAGTTTTCAGTTTTGGAATATTACTAAAAAAAAATTGCTATAAATATTTTCTCATGCCTAGATCCTTTAAAAAAAAAACTTTAATTTCTTTGGGGCATAGGCCTTCTAGTAGTGTAGATGAGTCAGAAGGTTTGCATACTTCAGTAACTTTCTAAGCATAACTCCAAATTGTTTTCCATAATGGCTCAACCAATGCACAGCTTCACCCCGAGTTCACTAGTTCTTCCAACATTTGTCATTTTTCCTCCTCTGGTAGTTGTGAGGTGGACCTCCAAGTTGCTTTAATTTGCATTTTTCTAATTATTAGCAATTGAGACTACTTTTTCATGATTGTTGATAGTTTGGGTTTCTTTCTTTGAAAACTGCTTATTCTTAATCCTTAGACCATTTATCTATTGGGGAATGGCTCTTGTTCTTAATAATTTGAACCAATCAGTTTATGATTCAAATGAAATGAGACCTTTTATCATATAAAACTTTTATCAGAAACTAACTGCAAATATTTTCCTCGGTTATCTTTTTCCCTTCTAATTTTTATTACATCAGATTTGTTTGTGCAAAAACATTAATTTTACGTAATCAAAATTGTCCATTTTGTTTTATGTTATCCTCTCTATCATTAATTTAGTCATGACTTCATCCCTTGTCCATCGGTCCTAAAGATAATTTCTTCTTTGCTCCTTTAATTTGTTTATAATGTCACCTTTTATAGCTAGGGTCATGTATCCATTTGGAGTTTATTTTGTTATATGGTGTGAGCATCAGCCCCCTTCATTTTACAGATTGGGAAAGTGAGGCTCAGGAAAAGTTAAGTGACTTCCTGAAGGTCACACAAGTAGTGAGCGTCAGAGATAGACTAGTTGACCGCTTACCTTACGCACACAATCTTTTCAGTGTACCAGGGTGCCTATCCAAGGCTGAATTTTGTGCTACAAAATAAAATGTAAGGATAACTGCATAAAAGAGTTAGAATGTAACCTGGGCTTTGAGGTTGGGTGGAGAACAGAGAGGAAGCTTTTTTTTTTTAATGGGGCATCATTTGAATAAGGACATAGATAGTAATGATAGATGTTGGAGTGAAGGAATGTGAGAGAACCTGAGCATAAGATGAAGTTATGCATTAAAAAATAGTTGGTAAAATTATATTGATTAGTTGGGTTGGGGTTATTTTATAAATGGTCTTTAAAGACAAGCAGAGACTTCAGATTTAAAAGCTTACAGTCATTGAATGTTTATCCTTGTGAGCATGCTGAGATGAAAAGTAGTATTTAAGGAGTCTTATTGCTTATGCCTGTTGTATTGGAGCAGGGAGAATCTGGAATTAGGGAAGCCAACCAGGAGACTGTTGTCACTCTAGCGTGAGAGTTACTGAAAGTAATAAAGAAAAGAATGGGTAGAAAAGATGGCAGTACTCTGACTAAACTTCAGTTCTGATTAGATGAGTTCAGAGAAAGGATGTGTAGGGAGAGAAGAGCAGAGAGGGAAGGACCAGGCTTTTAAGAACACCAGTGGCAGAGATGAGATTCAAACCCAGGGCACAAGTCACTGGAAAGAGCTAAAAATGCCTCCAAGGTTTTGAGACTGAGTAATTGGGAGAATAATGGGGGGTGTGGGGGGAGGGAGAAGGCTAACAGAAAATAGAAAGTAAGAGAAGAAATTCAACATAATAGATGGCTAAATGGGCTGAAATGTGACTAGTTATTCAGCTATGTTGAAACTTGAATGTCGCAGATCTGATTAAGGTACACTAGACATAATATAACTAATCTGGAGTTAGAGTAACAGAAGTCAAGAATGTATGCATAATGAAGGCCGAGATACGTAATGTATGTAGCTTTATGTTAAAAGAAGTAATTTAGTATAACTTCATATAACAAACAAGCATGTGTTTTGTGTTGTTAACCATGTGACTACTCAGTAGCTATCTGACAGCACAGGGAATCTAAAAGAATTGAATTGTTTATTTGCTTACAGGTGGTTACTTCCCGTGGAATTAGATGGTTTGCCATGGGGCTTACCAAGCAGTACCTGCGTTATGCTGCCAGTGCTGTCTTTGGCTTGATTGGCAGCCAGAAGGGCAACATTGTCTTTGTAACTCTTCGTGGTGAGAAGGGGCGCTATGTGGCGGTGCCAGCCTGTGAGCATGTCTTCATCTGGGATATACGAAAAGGAGAGAAGGTAAAGTAGTCATCCACTAGTGACTCCAGGTTTTATATTAGGGTAAATGAGGGGTAGAGAAGAGGGAGATGCTAGAGAGCAATTTGTCTATGACTACACCTGTTCTCATGTAACAGGGAACCTCTTTCTTTGGGAACAAACAGCATAATATCAGGTCCAAACCATGGGTGCTAGCATTACCACAATCTCAGGGACTCCTCCCCCATATCTGTAAGGTACCTAGAAGGAATTAATCTGCTGACCTTTTGCTATTTCTCAGAACTTTGCTTTTGTACCCCCTACCTGATCTCGGCCTTAAATTTCCAGTTCTTGCAGGGTAAAAACTAAAATGTTTTCTTATGTTGTGGAGGAGAGAGAATCATAGGATTTAGAGCTCAGAAAAGGCTGGAAGAGATCCTTTAGTTTGATTCCCCTTTTAAAGATAAAGAAAATGAGGTCCAGATAGAGGAGGCATGATAAAATAAGGAGTAAGCAGATTGACTGCCTGTATCATCCTCCATCTTTCCCCAGTTTTATGCTTGATATGTCCTAAGAAGTTAATTCATTTACAGAGAGAATCTGGACATAATTCTGATACCCTGAAAATTTGTTCTTCTGAAAATACTGTATGTTGTGCTTTTAACCGTTAAGTCCCAAAATCAAAATTTTATTGGTAGCATTTGCATGAAGTATAAGTTTGATGGTTTATTGGTCTTGCCTGGCAGACTTACTTTGTGTTGTTTTGATAAGTCACCTTACTCACTGTTGTACCTTCATTTCTCTTGACCAATGGGGCTAATAATTCCTGCCTCAAAAGACTCAGCATGTAATTACTATCTGAAATATGATTTGAATAATTGCTATTGACATTAAATATACAAATATCTCCCCACCTTTGCTGAAGAGGAAAGCTTAGCTCCTGCACAGCTCATTTCAGTGTTTTTGTTTTTTTTGTGTTTTCAGATTCTTATTCTTCAGGGGCTCAAACATGAAGTTACCTGTTTATGTCCCTCACCAGATGGATTACACTTATCTGTGGGCTATGAGGATGGATCTATCCGTATCTTCAGTCTTCTGAGTGGTGAAGGAAATGTGACTTTCAATGGACACAAGGCAGCTGTCACTGCCTTGAATTATGATCAGCTTGGGGGCAGGCTAGTGTCTGGCTCAAAGGTAGGAATTGTGGGGGACATGACTGGCCATGTACTGAACCTTTGATAAAATAAAGATAGTATCATATGTTCAAATGGATTTTTTTGTAAGAGTTTTTGTGGGAGGCTTTGGACTCTCAGTGGTATGAAACTACAGTTGCTTGGAGTGGGCTTTAGGATGAATAAGCTTTGGAGATGAGTTTCCCAGAATGTTTCTGGTTCTTTTGATGCTTTTAAACCTTCGAAGGTAGCTTCTTCTCATAGAATTAGAAAGGCAGGGTAGCATGAGTCACATCTGAGTTAGGGAAGAACAGCAGTGAAGGTATGGCTGGTCTCTTGTTGGACAACACTAATCTTATTTTTGTCATCTCTGTTCTCTTCAAAGGACACTGATGTTATTGTGTGGGATGTGATCAATGAGAGTGGCCTCTACCGTCTGAAGGGACATAAGGATGCCATTACACAGACACTATTCCTACGAGAAAAAAACCTGCTGATTACCAGGTAAAGACCTAATAGTTAACCTACTAGGTCTTCCCTACTTCTCTTTTTTCATGGGAACTGCTCAAGAATGAATGAATGAACGAACGAATAAGTACAATTATTGGCTTATTATGTTAAAAGAAGCGTCCTATGTACTGAGGATGCAAACAGAAAAATGAGACAAAAGGAACTGACATTCTAATAGGCAAATATATATGGAAGGAATCAGTTCCACTGCAGATGGAAAGGTCCTTAGGGCGTAGTGGCAAATTAGATGATGATGTATCCTCTTTGGTGTCATCAAAAAAGGTTGGTTTTTTTTTTTTTTAATTTTTGATCTAAATTCTTTAGCATCATCAAAAAGAAATTTTTAAAGAATCTTTGAACAACAAAAAGTATTCCTGTACAGACAGCAGGACTGAACAAAGATGCCGTGTGAAATCAAGAACTTGTATTTAATACTGCTTTCATATATGTATATTTGCATGTATAAATTCTGCATGTTACTTCCAAAACTGTCTTGCTAATTGCTATTTTCTTCCTTCTGTACTTCTCCTGTACTTTTAAAAAATTATACTGGCTCTATCTCTTAGAGCATTGTTACTGCTGACCTGTCTTCTCTCCCTACCCTATCTCTCAATTAAAAACTGAGAAAAAGGAAAAAAGGGAAAACCCTTCTGTAACAAATAAGTATAGTACAACACAATGAGTCCCCGCAGTGGCCAAATCTAGAGATGTTTGTCTCTTTCTGCTCCTTGTATCCATCACCTCTCTGGCAAGAGGGGGGTAACATTCGTTTTAGCTCCTTTGGAGACAGGTTTGATCATTGTGTGATTAGAATTTTTAAGTCTTTTAAAATTGTTTTCTTTCTAGTATTGCTGACTTGGTATAACTTGTCTTGGTTCTGCTCACTTCTTTTAGCATCCCTTCATACATCCCAGGATTCTATTTCATTTTTTACTGCTCACTAATAGACTATTACCTTGTTGTTTTAAAATAGTTCCTTTTCATTTCTCCCAATATACTACTGGTGGTACCTGTGATAGTCACTGTCTTTTCAGAGTATCTTTATTTAAATAAAATTATTTTAAACATCCATTTTAAAAAATGTTTTGAGTTCCAAATTCTCTCCTTACCTCCCACCCACTGAGAAGGCAAACAAAATTATATCAATTAATTATACACGTGGAATCATGCAGAACATTTCCATAGTAGCCATCTTTCAAAAACAATTAAGTGAGAAAGTTATAATTCAGTTTATAGTAGGAGTTTATCAGTTCTCCCTCTGAAGGTATATAGCAGTTTTTCATCATGAGTCTTTTAGAATTGTCTTGGATCTTCATGTGTTTTTCACACTTGATCATCCTTACAACATTGCTGTTAATGTGCACGATGATCTCCCAGTTCTTACTTTACTTTGCATCAGTTTATAGAGGTCTTGTCCTGTTTTATTCTGAGCCCGCTCCCTCCACTCCCCGTCATCTCTCATACCAAAATAGTATTCCATCGTGATCATATGCCACAATTTGTTCAGCCATTCCCCAACTGTTGAGTATCCCCCCCAAATTTCCCACAAAAAGAGCTTCTATAAATATTTTTATACCTATAGGGCCTATTATCTTTTTATACCTTAGTTCAGCCATTTCTTAGATGTGTAAGAGGCAGTAAGTTACCTGCCCAGATTCTAGTCCTTTTTTTTTTCCTCCTTTCAACTCTACCTTCAGGAAATTTGTTTAGCTTGCAAGTATTTCCTCCCTGATTTTTTCCTCTTTTTTTTTTTTAAAAGCTTTTTGGAGGGCAATTGGAGTTAAGTGACACAGTCAAAAGTCAAAGTCACACAGCTAGTTTTTGTGTTAAGTGTCTGAGGCCAAATTTGAACTCAGGTCCTCCTGACTCCAGGGCCGGTGCTCTATTCACTGTGCCACCTAGCCTTCCCTGATATTCTCCATCTTAAGCTTCACCTCCCTATATAAAATAGTTTTCGTGTTTGATATATTTCTACTCTTTAACTGTGTGTGTGTGTGTGTGTGTGTGTGTGTGTGTGTGTGTGTGTGTGTGTTCCTTAGTCCTTTTCAAATAAGAGGATCATCTGATGTCGAATCCCCCTATTCCTTTTTGTGTAGTCTTTTTCTTGTGCACTTTGATGACAAGGAATAGCAAGTTCTACCCCCTTTTCCTTCCAGAATAGGAGCTGTGTTTTTCTTCTTTGACTCTCTCATTCCTCTTTAAGGACATTAAGGTTCTGAAAGAACAATTGTTTCTTCTTCTGTTAAGATTCCAGTATTACGTTATCCTACAGCTCCCTCTAATTGCTGAAATCAATTTACCTTTTCTAGGTTTTTCTGAACTTGTGTTTGTAATTCAGAGTTACTACTGAGTTCTGGTCTTTTCATCAGAAATGCTGGAAAGTCCTTTATTCCATTAAAGGCCCCCTTTTTTTAGTGTTATACTCAGCTTTGCAAAGTAACTTAGATTGTGAGGCTTTTTCTTTTACCTTTTAGAATATGGTATTCCAAGATTTCCTCTTATATTTCCTTTGCAGACAGGTCTTGTTCTTCCTTGTTCTCCCAGTATGTTTGTTTTCTTTAAAGACCCTTCTTTCTCAATGTCTTCTTCCAAAGCTTCAGCTCATTTAAAATTTTAGATTCCTTATGATATTACTGAATTGTACTGGGGTTGCTCTAGATTGAGTCTTTGTAAAACAATAGCCTGGGTCATTGATTTTCCTGTTAGTGTGACCTTGTTGTGCAAATGATCTTTCTGTTTTTACTTTCAGTGGCAAAGACACTGTGGTGAAATGGTGGGACCTTGATACACAGCATTGCTTCAAAACCATGGTTGGCCACAGAACTGAGGTAACTGCAAGGGGAAGAGAAGTCATTTGGCCATTGGGGAAGAGTGGCCTGAACCAGATCAGGGTTTATAGCTCTTATATCACTTAGCACATGCTTTCTGGCTTTGTAGCTGAACTAAGTAAATCACGGTGAGAGCAGGGTTCGTGTCCTTGCTATCTGTGTCCCCTCCCCAGGGACTTCCCCAAGGGAAGTTTGGTAAAGGTTGGTCAGAGAAATGGAGAAAAAAGTACTCGAGTCTTCTAGCCATCACCATTATCACTGTTCCTGTGGGAAATCTGGAGGCCGAGCAGAAATATTTCCTGAGCAATTGTACTATGTGTGGTGTGTTGTGAAGGTGCAAAGGAAGAACATTTGTTAAGATTGATTAAGATAATTAATCTTCACCCAGTCAAAATTAGGAAGTTGTAATATTCCTACCCCTAGGTCATTTTCCTTTCATTTCTCAAGGAGTTCAGCCCCTGGCTTACTGCCTTATTCTCTTCCCCAACTCCTGCCCTTACACTAGGGGCCCTTTGTGTTTTTGCAGGTGATGTTCCCTTTTCCTCAGACTCCTCATATCCCATAACCTGTGTTTTTACTCTGCCTCAACCACATGGGTTGATCACTTACCAGCTTTTGCCATTACATTTTCAGTATTCCACTTCCCCAGTTGGAAACAGATATTGCCTATCTGACCCTGACCTCTCTTTCTACCATTTTTTTTCTGTCCCTACACTTCCTTCACTCCTCCTATACGTGTTCTTCACCCTCAACAAGGCCTTCTCTTCCCTTTGCCCCTTAGTGGCTTTCTCAGACTCTTCCCCTGTTTGAATTCATTTTCTTCCTTCTCTAACCCAACCCAGTAATTGGCAGTTTCAACTCTACTTGGTCCTCTGCTCTTGAATCATGTGCCCTCTTGCTCTGTTACTGCTCTTTTCTTGCCAGACCTCACCTCAGTATTACTCCTGCTACCCAGCTCCCTCCACTCCTGCCTACAAGCTAATGAATGAAGGTGGGGAAATTTCATAATTGTACATCCTGGGGACATTACAAGTTCGTGTTATCCAACTTCAACTGCACCCTCACTGAAATAAGTCAGTCTTTTTATTTCTCCCTAATGGATTCCCCGTCTCACTCCCCACAAAAGGTTTTCCAAACTTTCCCTACCCTCCTCAAGCCATTACACCTCCTTCACCCTCCCAGCTGATGACTTTGCCTTGAACTTCACCAGAAAAAGCAAGGCCATTGGACATGAACTCCATCTTCTCCCATTCTCTTCATTTCAAAATCCTTGACATGTTCTTCTCTTCTCTTCTCCTTTCCCCTAGTCTCCAATAATGAAATGACACTTCTCCTTGCTAAGGCTAACCATTTACTATAAAGTGCCTGGCACAGAGAAGACATTTAATAACTATCCACTGATTGATTTGGGGGCTGAAAAAGCTATTCTATAAAGACCACAGGATGTTGGAGCAGATTATCTTAGAAGTCATGAAATCAAGCTGTCACCTTTTGTGGAGCAGGCCAGCGAAGCTCTTAGAGCTTTGATTTGGCCCAGGTCACATAGCCCCTTAGTGGCTGAGTCAGCAGCATAGGGCCCCCCATTATTCTCTTTCCACTCTGCTACCATACTTGCCAGATTAGTCTTTCCTCCCCTAGAAGGAAGAAACTATGCTCTGAAAGGACCCCAATTCCAGGCACAAAAACCCTCAAGAAAATCCCCTATAAAATACCAATACCACTATAATGAGAGTTTAACAAATATACTTCTAAAAGTCATGCTCTTTGTGTTTTATTCAGGTTTGGGGACTGGTTCTGGTGTCTGAAGAAAAACGTCTCATCACTGGAGCTGCAGACAGTGAGCTGAGGGCTTGGGACATCACATATATAGAAGAGGTAATTATTTTGAGCTCCGTGGTGCTTTGCATCCTCAAAATTCACTCCAAAAGTCAAAACCTTGGTTTCATATCTCATCTGTCCAAGAAAGAAAATTAAGTCAGCACCTGACTACGACTCCAGCTACCCTTGCTTACGGTCTCTTGTCCTGTAGCCTACAGATTCTTCTCCCTCCCTGAATCTCTGTGACTTCACCCAGACTCCCTTCTCTACTTCTTGCCTCTCCTTCATTCCCATCTGCCTCAGGTTTCCCCACACATGGAGCCATATGGAGGGGTTGGCACACTTCCTTACTGCAGCTTCATATCCTTCCTCTGCTGTTCTCACCAATCTGTCTTTCTTTGGAGGTTTCTTCCTTTAACATCTGGCATCCTCTCCAGATCCTTGTTGCAGTTACCTACTGGCCCCCAAATCATTCTCCTTTCCTTCTTAAGGAGTTTACCACGAGGTTCTCAATCTTTTCCTTCCCACTTCCCGCCCTCATGCCCAGGGAATACAGGATCCATGTTGATATCCTTGCAAACCTGGCTTCCCAGTTTATTAAACTCCTCAGTTCTTGTGAAGTGCACCTTGCCTTCCCCTCAGCCACATAGGGATGGTTCATACCTTTGATCGAATCACCACCAATAAGTATGCAGCCTCCATGATCCAGACTGATTTTTTTTCTTACACCAGACTCTCCTATCTTTCCATTTCTTCAAAAACTGTTTTGTTTCCATTGTGACTCTTATTCTCCTAGTTCCACCACCCCTTCTCTAGTCTCACTTTACTCCCTCAGCTACTCTGACCCTAAACTTAACCGCTTTCACTTTAGAAAGTCCTCTGTCCTTGATTATCTTTCCCTTTTTTGTTCCCTTGTCTAAATCCCTACTTTGGATTCTCCCCAACCCAGGGTTGTTGTACACCCCTCCCCCCCTTAGTTGTCACCATTACTTGCATACTGCTGAATGATACTGGAGAAAGCCATAATCATAAATTGGTCAGGTGGCCCCATACTTGAGGCTTTCCTGATGCCCTTCCCCATTACCACCTCCTTCACCTCCCCAAAGTTCCTCAAGGGCATGGGCTGCCTAATTTTGCCTTTATATCCCTAGCACATGTTGCGTACTTACTAAAGCCCTGTTGAATTAAATTTAAGTGAATTTCTTGTAGGTTTCTCACTTGCATGCTTCTTTAGGAAACCTTGTCCTATGGTGTAATATGTACTCATTTAGTTGAGGTGCTAGAGTTAATGTGTGAAAGGGCAAAGTTCTTCTCTCACAGCACCAGAGATCTCAAGTCTAAAGTGTAATGTGTAATCATTGTGAGAGGGTCCACATCCTCTGATGCAGGGGCAGGTGGAGAGAAGGACAAGGCTCTTTCGGTACCATGACCTTGGGCAGCCCAGAGGCTGCAGAGTCATGGCTGATGGCAGAGTGGTATTCAGGTGGTATTTGGAGAAGATTGTTCTGCCATCAGAGAGGTCCAGAGCATAAACACAGCTGCTGGTGTTCTGACCAGCTTTTGGGGTGGGAATATTCCATATCATCAGGGCAAAGATGGTAGCCTCTTCTACAGTGTCTTTTTTTGTCTTTCCATGTGCATGCAATGAATAGATGAAAGACCTTGATGAACCCAACTCAAAGAAGAGCAGAGGATCTTCACTTGGGATGCTGGGGAGTCATGGAACGGAGACTGGGGACCCTGAAGCAGATGAAGACCCTGAGGATGTAATGGTCCTTTCTTACAATGATCTCTTTCCCGGGGCTTATGGGTTAGAGAAGGAAGCACTGCAGGGTTTGGGGATGTGCGTGTGCCGCTCTTTAGAGAACACCAGGCATCCTTCTGGACCCCACTGTTTGCTTGTTTGCCTTTCTTCCCAGAGATGTAGTAGAGCCTGCCTTTCACCACTGTCTCTTGTTTCCTTTGTAGCGTATTCTTTCATGTAGCAAAGCTGGTTCCATAATGCGGGAAGGACGAGACCGTGTTGTAAATCTTGCTGTTGATCGGACAGGCAGGATTCTTGCTTGTCACGTAAGTAACACATGTAGCAGGGAATAGAAAACACTTTCTTCTGTCTTATGAAATGTGAAATGACATGTTGTCATGGATCCTGTTAATTCATTTCACAGTATTGTCTAGACATTTACATCATAAGGTCCTTAAGTTGTTATTGGTGGTACGGTTGTATTATTTTAAATGTATCCCAGTTTTACAGATGAGGTAACTGAGGTACAAAGAAATTACAGGACTTTATTTAGAATCATAGGTTTAGATTTAGAGAGACCTACCTTCCATATACAGATAGTTCTTGCTTTATGCAAATCACATTATTCAAATTTGACTTTATGTAAAGATTTCTGAAAGAAATCCACATTCCAAAAAAACACCTGTGTTAACTTTACCATACAGTACCATGCACTCACTCGATGCTTGTGCCCATTGGCTTGGTGCTCCACGGCATTCCCCCAAACCCCCACCCCCCCAAAGTGAAAGCAGAAGAAATAGAGACGTGGAGAGACCACTGCCAGTGGATTGGGGACTAGACTTGAGAGCTCTGGCGCTGAGAGAGAAGACCTTAGCCCTGCTTCTCCCACCTGCCTGTGTGTCCTGCCCGCACCCGTCCACGTTTAGGACTGTGTGTGTGTCTCCAGTCCCCGTGCATCACTTGTCCTCTCCTGGATGTTCCCCACATGTTCTTCCTTCTTCAGCTCTCACTTTTGTCACCAATCCCTACATGTTCTTGAACCACATAGCGCCCCCTCCCTCCTTCCCTCCTTTCTGTGCCTGTGGGCAGAGTCCTATTATCTAAGAATCCCTTTACGTGGAGGTCTGCAGGACGGTCCACTTAGTGTAACATGAGAACTGTCTGTATGCATGTAATTTAGTGGCACTATTGTAAGTATCCCCTTTACAGCTTCAGATCTAGGTAGTTTAAAATTGCACTACATGGAAATACCATCTCATCAGTTCACCTCATCGAAAAGATAAAGGAACCTGATGCTTCAGAAATGGAATGTTTTGTCCAGGGTTATGCTAGAGTACAATGGTGGAGCCAGAATTTGAACCCAGCTCCCCTGATTCTAAACCCAACACTCTTTGCCATCCTCCTCCAGCTCCTGGTAGGGAAGAAGAGTTAGATTGAGACTTGACTGTAGATAAAATAGACTTCAGTGTTCTTTCCTAGTTGTTGGACTAATAACGATCTGTTTGCCTCTTGCAGGGAACGGATTCTATTTTGGAAGTGTTTTATATTCTTTCCAAAGAGGAAATTCAGAAGAAAATGGATAAGAAAATTAAGAAAGCCAGAAAAAAAGCCAAGTAAGTTCTGTCAGCTTATTTCAATGATGTATGCATGGCACAATCCATATTTTACTGACCGGAAAATTGAAATTTCATTTAGAAGAATGAAAATTGCCCCCCACCCCCCTTTAAAGGCACTAATTAGTGCCAAGAACTAGGTTGTCATCAGCTATCGATTCTTAAATAATAAGTTATGAATAAATGATGTTGCCTTTATCAGGAATCCAGCTTACAAGCTGCTTACCTTTTAATGGGCAATACATTTTCCATAAGGGACAGGAGTCATTAGTGTTCAGTGATCTAAGGCTGCTCCTTATAAGCTAGTAAGATGACTACACATGATCTAGGTTTCTGAGGCTAATGGGCTACTGCAACTTTACGTACCAATTTCTGAAAGCATTAAGCAAATAATTTTAATTAGCCTTCTGTAACAACTCTTTCTTATTTTTTTAATTAAAAAAAATATTTTTAGTTCCAAATTCTCTTTGTCCCCCACCTGTTGAAAAGGCAAAGAATGCCCATTATACATTTTCCCATTCGTTCTTAATGGACTTTTGTAGTTCCTACTAGACTCTTCCTTATGTTACAGTACAATACTATATAAACTACTCTGGCCATTCATTTCATTGAATTTCTTTCCTTAGAAAAACTTGTTAGAGAAGATATTTAATTTCCTCAAGAACTCATTTTAATTTGATCTGTCTGTTTTAATGCCCATTTTCTTTGTATACAGGGAATATGCACAAGAACTATTTCTCCCCACCCATTTCTGGCATGTTTTACTTGTCTGCCTATGGCATGGGCAGATATTTAGTCAACTTGATCTTGAGTTCTACTGTCAAAAGAAATTCTTAGAAATTTGAATAAAAGCACCTGTTTTGGGTGTAATTATCTTGGACCATTTGGGATTCTTTTGATGGAAGGATACTCTGACAAATATAGAAGTCTTTTTTTTAAGAATTGTAAATTTAAGGATATTTTTATTTATATTTTTTTTCTAGATTAAGTTCTGGTGAAGGGGAGCAAGAAGATCTTGAGGTTAGTATGTCTCTGCAAGATGAGATCCAGCGGGTAGCTAACATCAGAGCTTCAGCCAAGATCAAGTGAGTGAATGTGATATTAGCTCTCAGACAGATCTTTGCAGTTACATTTTCATTTGCTCCAGAAGAGTGAAGGTTCCCTTGATAGTCATAGCCCAGTTCCCCTTCGTCATCCCTGTAGTCAGTAATTTTATATATGTTATATTCCCCCTGTGTACCTCACATAGAATTTTGGTTTTATGTCTAATGCATTTATATGTATTATTTTGTGTTTTAGTTGTTTGTGTATGCCTTTTTCCACTGCTAGGTTGTAATTTTGATGAGGGCAGGATTTTCTCTTATCTAAATATTGTTTTTATGCCATTATCTATTATTCTACATTCTGGATGCTTAGTAAATGTTATTGAACCGTTCATTGTACAGGGCTGGATGTAGACTTTCTCCTCCCTTCCCCTTCTTTTTCCCCCATAAAACCAAACCAAAAAACAACAAACAAAAAAACCAGTGTTCTTACTGCTAACTAGGCATAGAAGATGATTCTTGATTTAAGCAAGTAATTCTTAGTAAAATAAATTATTTGCTTTGATCACACAACCCTCTCTTTATTCTTTGTGCTGTCCTTGTGGCTTTCCATTTTCACCTCACTCAGTAGTAATTTATCCTGGTTCCTCCTGTGTAGCAAAAAAAATAAATAAATAAATTAGTAACATGGTATAAAATGTTACTCCTCGGAAAATAATCATGTTGTTAGCATTGGTATTGTCAAAATTGCGCAGGCATGGCATTTTTGAATCTTCAAAATTGTTTACAATTGAATGTCTTATTGATGCATTTTCCATCTAGATGGGTCAGAGTATTTTGAACACTGAGCAAAGGACATCTTTATGTAGAAATGTGACAAATTTATGTCTGGAATGCATTTTGAAGTTAATTTTATCCCACACAGGTCCTTTGACTTGATTCATTCTCCCCATGGAGGGTTGAAAGCTGTCTTTCTGTTGCAAAACAACCTAGTGGAAGTGTATACACTGAACTCATCTACACCCGCTCCACAGTCCATCAGGACAGCCAGGATCACCATTGGGGGCCACCGCAGTGATGTCCGTACCTTGTCATTTAGTTCTGACAATATTGCTGTCCTTTCAGCGGCTGCTGATTCTGTTAAGATATGGAACAGGTTTGTGAATCTGCTTTTCTTAGTGGCTGCCGTACACACGGTCAGAGTACTCTCCTTCCCTTTGTTCTGTGATTTAACTTTAAAAACTTATTGTTTTCCCAAGCACCTAAATACACTTCCTTAAAAATTCATCCAATGTGACATTTCATTTTGGTTTTTTAACTGTATCCTTAGACTGAGTTTATAAAGAGAGGTTGAACTTGGCTTTGTACTTTATATTAAAGCTTTAAATCTAAATTTTTTGTGATATTGTAAAATTAAATTTGAACCTGAGTAATACACATTTGAATTTTATTATTAAATATAATTTTAATTGTACTAATTATAGTCATTAAATAATTTCAAATAATAATACCAAAATTACATTATTTCAACAATAGTATGGCTAATAATTATTAATGATTATTTGATTAAATGTCATTGGTGATCACATCTACATAATGGACTTTATACTTTGCAAAACAGTCTGTACACATAACATCATTTTAGTCTTACAACAATGCTGCAAGGAAGGTACTACCAGTATTATCATTTTTTAGGTGAGGAAGCTAAGTCTAGGAGAATTTAAGTGATGATAGGATCATAAATCAGAGAAATTTTGATTGCTCCATCAGGCTGCCATTGCTGCCCTCTTGGATAGTAATGTTGACCTTTTCATAGTACCTTGTTGTAGAAGTAGCCTGATGAAAGTAGAGAATATTTTATGACACAGAGGGGTGTTTGAAAATGTCTATCTATTGTTTTTGATTAAGAAGTTGTCATCTTGAATATTGTCACCCTAACTTAGAAACTAATTTTGCTTTGGCCATTCCATTTTTCCCCCACCTTTCTGATTAGAAGGAGTATTCCATGATGCTTTATAATGAGTAGGATTCCACAAAAGGAAACTTTATTTGATTGCTCAAGAAAGGTCTTTCTCAAGGATGTGCAGTTCTATATGGAGTAGTAGGTCCTATTATAGAGGTACTAAAGATGCATTTGAGCCCTGGGTCACTAAGGCTTTCCTTATTTTTAATGCCAAAATTGTAAGACCAACTCAAGTGTTGAAATGGCATAATAATGGACTTTGATCTGAGGTTCCTTGAAGCTTTAGAGCCTCAGGATCAAGGTAGTGGAATGTTGTAGGGATGGCTGTAAGGCAAAAAAGGTTCTGTTTTTATTTACTTAGGGAATTAGAGAAGTTGGCCTCAAAGGTTCTTTTCAGCTCTAATCTCTGATCCTATGATCCTTCCTTTCTTCTCATAGGTCTACACTGCAATGTATTCGGACAATGACTTGTGAATATGCTCTCTGTTCATTATTTGTTCCTGGAGATCGGCAAGTGATCATAGGAACAAAGGTAAACAAAGGCTTTGTTTTGGAATTTTAGGACTTTTTCAGTCCTTTTTGTGAAATATCATTCTTTAAGTAATCAAGGACAACTAGGTCTTTAACCAGCAGCAAAAGAAGGGTACAGTTGCATCATTGTTGGATTGTATAGTTTGAAATGGCTCGTCCTAATTTTAAAGTAATAAAATGTGATTTAAAAGTAATAAAAAAAAGTTAAAAATGCATTTGTATAATACTTTATAATTTAAGAGGCATCTTGGTTTAGTGGAAATAATTATAATTAGATGACAGATGTTCAGTTCTACCAATCTTATAGATTTGTAGCAAGAACCTTTTAAGAAACTTTTAAAGCAGAATATAAATATGAGTAGTATTATTTTTACATACATTATATTATTTGAGCCTCACAGTCATTATGAGATGGACAAGGAATGGTATTATTCCTGCTTTGTAGACGAAGAAACTGAGACTTTTAACTGAAGTTGAATGATTTGCTCAAAGTCAGTAAGTGGTAGAACCATAACTAGAATTCATATCTCATGACTCATTATTGAATGCTCTTTCCACTACACCACTTCCATGGATGTTCCTTTCCTTTCTTTTACTTCAGCATCCAATCAGTCAGCCAGTTAATCAAGCACATCTGTGCCAGGCATTGTCCTAGGTACTGGAGACAGGAAGACTGAATGAAACAAACCATTTCATCATGGGGCAGCAGCATGTCTGCTTGTAAGTGAATGCAGAATGCACACCAGAGAGGGTCCAGGAAGAGGTGGTCAGCAGTGTAAGATGTTATAGCCATGTAAAAAGTTGAGAAAGATGAGGATGGAAAACAAGCTAAGAGATCATTCACTGGTCATTTTGAAAAGCTGTCTGTTTAGTAGCCAGGTTAGAAGACAAATGGTAATGGGTTGAGAAAAGAGTGAAAAGAGGTAAATTTTCTAGGAATTTGGTTGTGAAAGAGAAGAGATAAAGGATGGTTGTGATAGCCTGAGGGGAAGTGGTGATAAAAGTATGACGCAGTCTCTCTGTTAACAAATCACCAGCAAACTTAACTTCACTTTGAGGAGTGAGTTAGGCAGCTCAACCTGATTTCATGGTTCCTGGTCTTCCATTTATTAGCTTGCACCTTTGCTGATCTATATTAGGTTTGTTTTGATTATCCAGGCACTCCTTTCTTGGTGTTCCCATTTTACAGTTTGAAAAACTGAATATAAATAAGTATCATTGTAACCCACATGCCAGTAAAGAGTCTGAAGACTGGAACTTGGGGTCTATTCCTTACTCCACTCACCTGGTCATCCTGGTACATTCCATGAGCTGTATGGTGAGTTCCAGAGTATTCATCGTGTATCTTTTCAGACAGGGAAGCTGCAGCTTTATGACTTGGCTTCAGGAAATTTGCTGGAGACAGTTGAAGCACATGATGGAGCTTTATGGTCAATTTCACTCTCTCCAGATCAGGTAACTAAGCAAGATTCTTAACATTGGGTTCTCCCTTAGAACTTCACAATTCCATTCTTTTTTTTTTTTTTTTTAATTATTTATTTTTAGATTGCAGCATTTACTTCTGTAAGTTTTAAATTTTCTCCCTTCCTCCCCAAGACAGCCTGCAATCTGATATGGGCTCTACGCATACATTTCTATTAAACACATTTTCACATTACTTGTGTTGCATAGAAGAATTAGAACAAATGGGAAAAGCTGTGAGAAAGAGAAAGAAAAACAAAATAAAACAAACAAAAAAAGAAAATAGTCTACTTTGTTCTGCATTCCAACTCCACAGTTCTTTTTCTGGATGAGGCTGGCATTTTCCATCATGTGCCCTTTGATAGGTCCTTGCATTGCTGAGAAGGGCTAAGTCTATCAAAATCAGCCTTCGTACACTGTGGCTGTTACTATGTACAGTGTTCTGCTCCCCTCACTCAGCATCAGTTCATATAAGTCTTTCCAGGTTCCTCTGAAGTCTGCCTGTTTATCATTTCTTATAGTTCAGTAGTATTCCATTACATTCATATACCACTACTTATTCAGCCATTCCCCAATTGATGGGCATCCCATCAATTGCCAGTTCTTGGCCACCACAAAAAGAATTTGTATGTGTGAGTCCTTTTCTTATTTTTATGATCTCTTTGCGATATAGCCCTAGAAGTGGTATTGCTGTGTCAAAAGGGTATGTACATTTTTTTTTAAGCAATTGGGGTTAAGTAACTTGCTCAAGGTTACACGGCTAGTCATTATTTATGTGTGGGTGCTTATTTTCTGAGGCCGGATTTGATCTCGGGTCATCCGAGGCCGGCGCTCTTACTCACTGCGCCACCTAGCCGCCCCTTGGGTATGCACACTTTTATAGCCCTTTGGGAATAGTTCCAGATTGTTCTCCAGAATGGTTGGATCAGCTCACAGCTCCATTAACAATGAATCAGTGTTCTAACATTCCTACATCTTTTCCAACATTTATCATTTTCTTGTTTTGCCATGTTAGCCAATAGGTGTGATGTGGTACCTCAAAGTTGTTTTTGATTTGCATCTCTCTAATCAATAGTGTTTTAGAGCATTTTTTCATATGACTATAGATAACTTTAATTTCTTCTTCTGAAAACTGCCTGTGCATATCTTTTTGCCGTTTATCATTTGGGGAATGATTAGTATTCTTGTAAATTTGATTCATTTCTCTATATGTTTTAGAAATGAGGCCTTTATCAGAGACACTGGTTATAAAATTCTTTCCCAGTTTTCTGCTTCCCTTCTAATCTTGGTTGCAATAGCTGTGTTTGTACAAAAACTTTTCAATTTAATGCAATCAGAATTATCCGTTTTGCATTTCATAATGTTGTCTGTCTCTTGTTTTTTCATAAATTCTCCATTTTCCATAAATCTGACAGGTAAACTATTCTTTGCTCCCCTAATTTATTTATAGTATCAACCTTTATACCTAGATCATGTACCCATTTGGACTTTATTCTGGTATATGGTGTCAGACTTTGGTCTGTACATAGTTTCTGTCGTATTATTTTACAATTTTCCCAGCACTTTTTGTCCAACAGTGAACTCTTATCCCAGAAGCTGGGGTCTTTGGGTTTATCAAACAGTAGATTGCTATAATCATTAACTACTGTGTCTTATGTACCTAACCTATTCCACTGATGTACCCTTCTATTTCTTAGGCAGTACAAGTGGTTTTGACGATTGCTGCTTTATAATACAATTTAAGATCTGGTAGGGCTAGGCCACCTTTTCTACCATTTCTTTTCATTAATTCCCTTACTATTCTGGACCTTTTGTTCTTCCAAATGAATTTTGATATTTTTTTCCAGCTCTAAAAAATAATTTTTTGGTAGTTCAATTGATACAACACTGAATAAGTAAATTTAGGTAGAATCGTCATTTTTATTATGTAAGCTCGGTCTACTCACAAGCAACTGATATTTTTCCAGATATTTAGATCTGACTTTATTTGTGTGAAGAGTGTTCTGTAATTATGTTCATATAGTCTCTGGGTTTGTTTTGGCAGGTAAAATCCCAAATATTTTATAATATCTACAGTAACTTTAAATGGAATTTCTTTTTCAATCTCTTGCTTTTGGGCTTCATTAGTAATATAGAAATGGAAGTGATTTATGTGGTTTTATTTTATATCTTGCAACTTTGCTAAAGTTGTTTATTATTTCAAGTAGTTTTTTACTTGATTCTCTAAGTATATCATCATTTCATCTGCAAAGAGTGATAACTTAGTTTCTTCTTTGCCAGTTTCTTTTTCTCCTCTTATTGCTTAAAGCTAACGTATTCTATTCATGTTGAATAACAGTGGTGTCAGGGGACATCTTTGTTTCACCCCCTATCTTATTCGAAATGCATCTAGCTTATCCTCATTACTTGCTTGCTGATGGTTTTAGGCTCCATTCATAGGGTCATGCTTTGCAGTAAGCATGCACGATTTTCTCAGGATTTATTTGCCAAGAGGTTCCTTTTTGCAGGCCTATCTGGTCCAAATCTTGAGACTCCTTATGTGACATCATTTCCAGGTGAGAATGTCTTTTAGGAAATAAATTCTCTTTTATCTTCTTCCATAGATAGGTAGATTTTTATCTACCTGTCTATCAGATGATTTCTCCCCTGTTGTCTTTGAGTTCCTGTCACTAAAAGTACCTGCAACTGAAGAGCAAAAACTCCTACATAATAATAATTTTTTTTTTAAGCAAATGTACTGGAACCCAGATCAAATAATCAGTGCCAGCCCTTTCAAAACAATTAGACTATATGCAGTTCATCCAGTGATTGTATGACTGCTCAGAACATTTTGGGGGCTCCTATGGAATTGTTGTCACTGCTAACAGCACATACTTTTCAGTATTGTTATTAATGGCCAATCTTTGGATTTTGAGGGTCAGCTTGACTTTTGGGGAATCTTAAAAAATCATTCAGAGCCACATCTGGTGAATAAGATGTATGATCAAGTTGGGAAATGCTTTTGGGGACAAAAATGAGGTGTGATGAAGAATAACTGATTTTCTTTATTTCTAAATTGAAAGGCATTTTTAAAAGTGTTTTGAGGAATGACAACATTGTTGTGCAGATTCTCAATGAATACTTTGATAGACAGTGTTCACTTAGATTCATGATAATGTAAGTTCTATTGTGTTGGTTTTAAGATCATTCCCATCACTTTATACTTAATCTTTATATAAATGATCTTGTCATTTGGACTAAAACCAAAAATTAGAGTCTGATTAGAGTCTGGTTATATGTGATAGTATGTAAGTCTCAGTAATTATAACTTCCCTCAACCTGCTGTTGTTATTTGGTTAAAAAGAAATCTGGAAAGTCAGGGGTGGGGAGGGGGAGCACTGGCAGCTGAAGAGGAACCTTTCTTTACCAAATTAAAGACACTTTCTGAAGTGTCTCTTTTCTTTAAAGCACAGTGGGCCAACAAGACCTTTGACCAGCAATTAACCATTACTAAGGCTGCAACAGGGAATTTCTCGTCACATATAGGATAATCTTGGAGTTTTCTCTCCCAATTGCAGCTATTTCCGTAGCTTCCATAACAGGTTGTTAAGACAGGAAGACAGTCTTTAGAATCCCATGTTGGGGCCAGTGTTAGAATTTCCTTCCAGGCCCAGAGATGCTCATTAGGCTCCTTCCTGCTCACCTCAGGAAGGGTCAACTGGGTTCTTAGCTTGTCCGGGTACTTCGGACGTCTCAGGCCCTGACTCCTTCGTCAGAGAGCTCCCCCACAGAACACCCAACACACACAGCTGCTTGTTACACCTTTATTGCTTCATCATACAATCCTGCCTCTGAGGTGTGGCAACTCCTTTTATACCTAACTCACAGACCCTCCCCTTGCATAAGCCAGAGTACACAAGTCCAGGAAGTAACTGCCAGGGGTGAGGAGGCCTCTTCTCGGTAGTGAGGTATACTCAATGCCTCAGACATCCCATAATAGGCTGTCGGCAAAATATGCCTCTGAGCGCCTCAGGGCCTAGCCCTTGTACTCTCCCCTGCAGTCCTACCCAGCACCCATGTCCCAAATGCTTATGATCCCAACGACTGCTCAGACTTCCAGAATTAATTTTTAGTTCTTTGTCTTTCAGCATGGCTTTATAACTGGTGGGGCTGACAAATCTGTCAAGTTCTGGGATTTTGAGTTGGTGAAAGATGAAAACTGTGCCCAGAAAAGGTGAGTGTGACAGTTTTGAGGAATGGTTTGGGATCCAGAAGAGTAGATATTGTTTTGTTTTGTAATCCTATACTTCCAGAGGTGTGTGGCATCACAGAAGTTACTTAGACCTTGTTTTCTTGTATGGCACTAGGCTCTCTGTGAAGCAGACCCGTATCTTACAGCTTGATGAAGAAGTTCTCTCTGTGCGCTATTCCCCCAATCAAAAGCTGCTGGCTGTGTCTTTGCTGGACTGCACAGTGAAAATCTTCTATGTTGACACTTTGAAGGTATAGATAGCCTCAGAGAAGATTTACCTTAATACTGTGACTTGAACTGGTCATCAAGTGACTGGTTCCTTCCCCTTCTGTAGGTGTTCTCACTGAGATATATATTTTTTTTAAAAAGCTGATTTGTAAATCAAATATTTGTTAATTGAATAATTTGTTATTGAGATGGGATGGAGATGTAAATTTCTGTTTATTCATAAATTGAATAATTTAAGTGAATGACTCACTAATTTTATTTATTTTTTTAACTTGGTTTGTTATATACCAGGCAAAGTATACTTGTATCCTTCCATCAAAAAAAGTCTCATGTCCATAAGATTTTAAGGAAACCCCCCCCAGCTTTGCTAGAGAACAAGTCTCTCTAGGTCAAGTAAATAAGCATTTATTAATCAGTTACTGTGTACCAAGCACTGAGGATACAAAGAACAGCAAAAAACCTTTGTTCTTAAGAAACTTTTAGTCTAATGGAGGAAACACCATGCAAATAGTCATGTACAAAGAAGATATAAATGATAAATTGGAGATATTCAACAGACTGAAGGCCCTGGTATTAAGGGAGATCAGGAAAGGCTTCTTATAGAAGGGAGGATTCTAATAGGGACTTGAAGGAAGCTAGGAGGTTAAGAGGAGGGGGAAGAAAGTTCCAGGCAGGGGGCACAGCCAGTGAGAATGTACTTTATTATTAACTCTACAGTAAGTACTTACTAGACATCTCCTGTTTGCAGAGTCTTTATATTTAGGGGCCTCAGGACTGGAGCTATGGCAACTAATTTTTCAGTATCTCCTAGAGCTATGGCCCATCATTAGTTGGTCTGCTAGCAAGAGATCTAAGTGATTTCAAATTTTACTAGGCATCTCAGTTATAAATATTGAGGAAGCTATTATGCAAAGTGCTCTGTTAGGTATGTAGTGCATTTAGAACCATGTTCATCTTGGGATTGATATTTGGTCATTTAGACACTGGAAAAAAGTAAGCAGTGTACTGAATGCTACAGTTAGATCTTAGGATGGTAAATCATATCTGTATTTTGAAAGTGTAAGCTAAATTATTGTTTTTCTTTCTTTTTGTACTTAGTTTTTTCTCTCTTTATATGGACACAAGCTACCTGTTCTGTGCATGGACATCTCTTATGTAAGTAAAGCTTTAAAAGGTTACTAAAGCTATCTATTGGCCTTAGTCAGAAGATGACCATTCTGAGATAATGGTTGGTTTCAGCGACTCTTTGATTTCTTCATTTAAGATAGGACTTCAAGCCATCTCGCCCCTGCCATTGAACCTCAGGGACTCTCTGTAAAAGGGAGCCTTGAATAACATAACCTACAGTGTCATTGTGGGGAGTGGGCTTTGTAAACCTTATAGTAGTATGCAAATTAATATTAACGATTCCTTTCTTGAACTTTCATCATAGGATGGGGCACTGATAGCAACTGGCTCTGCAGATAGGAATGTCAAGATCTGGGGCTTAGACTTTGGGGACTGCCATCGCTCTCTCTTTGCCCATGATGACAGGTAAGTGGGTGGTCCTTTCACACAGAAATGTTTACAAAGCCACTTTTTGGGTCATCTCTGTGCTGTCTGTGTCCTGTAGAAGTCCACATAACCTCAATCAAGAAGTAACATGCTTGGCAAAGAAAAGTCTCATGTGGCCAGCAAAGACTGTATCTGTTCCCTGAGGACTGACTCTCATGGATTTAGCCATTCACACCTGGAAGGCTTTTACCGCAAGGGTTCTTTCACTACCTTGGGGACTTACATATGGGTGTTTATCTCATTTTCAGTGTCATGTATCTGCAGTTTGTACCCAAGTCTCATCTCTTCTTCACGGCTGGGAAAGACCACAAGATTAAACAGTGGGATGCAGATAGATTCGAACATATCCAGACCTTAGAGGTAATTTGCTGACCATTCTGTTCCAGCTATATTTTACACTGGTTCTGAGCCTTAGCCTTGAGCTCTCTCTATATTTTGTTTGAAGAGTGATGGGTGACTGTTGGACTTCCTCACTTGCCTCCTTCTTTTCTCCAGGGCCACCACCAGGAGGTATGGTGCTTGGCCGTTAGTCCTAATGGTGATTACATTGTATCTTCATCCCATGACAAATCCCTCAGACTGTGGGAGAGAACCAAGGAACCGCTCATCCTAGAGGAAGAGCAGGAGATGGTAAGACAGCTTCAGTTTCAGACATCTTAGCATTCATGGGGCATGTCCAGAAGAAATCCAGCTGAAGGGTTATAGGGGACAGAGCTTGTGCTGAGTGAACAGTTCAGAGGTCATCTGTCAGTAACTAGGGAGCTCACCTCACTTTTGTAAAGAACTTGTGTGTCCTCTGAGGTATCTCCTTGCTAACTGGTAATCTGTGCCACTTAGATAAATTAACATGTTCTATTTTATATCTTGGCAGCAAAGGGAAGCAGAGTATGAAGACAGTGTGGCCAAAGAAGACCAGCCAGTAGTAAGTAAAGCACTCCACCTGTTTTAGAATTAGGGTTTATCACTTGTCTTAGTTTAAAGCAACAAATTCCCAAACTTGCTTTGGGATTTTTCCAGCCATAGATTGGTTGGTTGATTGGGGGGTGGGGGGAGGGGGGCGGTATAAATTGCTGGTTCCCTAGATAATGTTATTTATTTGTTTGTACATCATTGTCTTACACAAAGAATCCCATGGCAGCAGTAAAAATGGTATCCTGAGATGATTGACGGTTCAGTAGGATTATCTTGTAATTCAAGAAATGTCTTTACAAATCTCAATGCTAGCCCTTGACTACCTGTGTGACCCTGGGCACACAACTTAACCCCCCTGTTCCTGGCTTCTTTAATCTACAAAATGGAAATAATATTTGTATTGCCTGTCATAGGGTTCTTGTGAAGAGCAAGCTTTGTAAACTGTAAAACCCTCTGAATTGTTAAAATTAGTGTGAATAGTTTAATCCTTGAGTTTGAATAATTGTAATATCACCTCTTAAATTTTAGGAGGTTGCTGAAAATTGGTTTTTACTTCTGATATGAGATAATCTGAAAGAAACTTAAGAAATTGGATCTTTTAGATTTTGAGGGAAAACGTCAAAACAATGTTAAAATTGTTTTTAACATGTGGTTGGGGGAAAATAAAGTATATCTATCTATCTATATATATTTTTTAAAGAGGCATTATATATTATTGAGGAGCAGAATGTTTTTCTAGGATTTAAGTAATTAACAGTTTTTGCAGCTTTTGTGGGATGAACTTAAAAAGTATCTTTTTTCTTAATGCAGGTTCCTGGAGAGGCTCAAGGTGACACTTACTTTCCTGGAAAGAAAACTGTCGAAACTGTCAAAGCGGTAAGTTAGTATAGAATTAGAGAGTACTTATTTTTTTTGGCATAGCCCCAGCTTTCTTACAAATCTGCTTTGCTGCTTATCAGTCAAAAGGCCCTTTTGTGGCAGAGGAATGATAAAATGAGGATTATAGCCAGCAGCAGAGGGCAGTCTGGAAAGAAAAGAAATGGCTGGCTCTCCTCGGTGAGCATTCTTGCCAGCTGTCCTAGTTTTGATGGTGGGTGGTGCAGCCTGAGTTAGGGATGCCACTGGTCCCCTTCTCATTGATGTATTCTCATTGTGTATGTTCATTTGATTACTTTGTGCCTGGGTTGCAGGATTTTTCCAGTTGCATTTGGTTAAACTGAGTCCAGCAAGGATGTTGATCTGACCCTTCAGATCAGGCCTTCTGATTTTAATGAAATATGTTGTTTTAACCTCTTCCCTATATGTCCTGAGCAGGCTGAGAGAATCATGGAGGCCATCGTGCTGTACCGAGAAGAGACTGCCAAGATGAAAGAACATGAAGCCATTTGTAAAGCTGCAGGGAAAAAGGTGAGAGAGCCATTGATTTCCCTTCAGGAAGTGGGTTTACATAAAGTCATTTCCTGAGTAGAGGCAGTAGGTCAAACAATGAGATATATGCTATACAATCAAAGAAGAGGAAGTAAATGTGGTGGGGGAATACTTATAATGTAAATATTAAGAAACATTAAGGCCTGAGGAGACTTAAGGAGGGAGGGATGCATGAAGGAAAGTGGTTTCATAGAGAAAGTAAGGATGGGAAATTTTGGTATGAGATGAGTAGCATCTTCCTTTGGTAAGCCCAACTGTAGCAGGTCACATATGTTACAGAAGTCAGATGTTGTTCTGGTACCTCCTAGACCTACTTTTTTTTTCTTTTACTCTCTAACTAGAGCCCAGCAAGACTTGTTTCCATGCTGTCTTGGTCACAAAGTCCTCATACTGCATGGATGTTCATCTAACAAAGGACTCTGACGAATAATTTAATCTTGTTTTTTCCACAGGTTCCTCTTCCAGTTAACCCCATCTTACTGGCTTATGGAAACATCTCAGTGAGTACAACTTAAGGACTTTCACCATTCCTCTTTGGACATCCTGAGGATTGCGTTACATCCTCTTGGGGACAGGAAGGGAAAGGGCTTTGTGTTTGTGTGAGAAAACGAGTTGATGTTGAGAATCTTAACTAGATTTGTGTCTGCTTCTAAACATTAATTGGACATTATGAGTGGGCTTCTAGGTGCTTGTGGTCATTGTCCAGGATCTCCCATATATTATTTCATCTGGTTGCACTTTGAGAAGAATGTCCTTGAGTCATGCCAATTTCTTTCCCCCAGATGAGGTGGGAAGATTTTGTAGTTTGTAATTTTTTACTAACTAGCCAAAGGAGAACTACTAATACTCTTTATATTCACTTACAGCCTTCCGCATATGTACTGGAAGTGTTTAAAGGAGTCAAGTCAAGGTGAGTGCCAGGAATTTTGTTCATAGCAGGATGTCTTTAAATTTTTATTTATGTAAATCAGCAGTGTGTATTGAGTGCCTGTCATATGCAGAGCTCCATTCAGGAGCACTAGAGAGGATCCTGAAAGAAAGGAATTGAATGTACCCATGGATGCCATCTTTAACAGGACTTTGTTAACACCCTGGCAAACCAGTCATTGTGCTAGTGTTTACTCTTTCTCTGGATGTTAATAGTCACTTAATTGGTTACTATATAAGAAACATGTCAACATAGGTACCAACTGCTCCTTTGCAATTTAAACATTACTTAATGATGACATTATACTAATAGCTTTCGAAACATCAATCTGAATATCATTTGATGTTCCGCAGCCTTACGAGAGGTCAGTGGGGCAAGTTCTATAGATGGAAAAGCAGATATTCAAATGCTAGGTTAAATAACTAGTATACAAAATGGCGATAAATTTTAACAAGAATCCAGGTCTAGTGTTTATGGGCATCTAGATTTTTATGGAAGTATATAAAAGTGTGTTAGTATGTATGTCTAAATGGGTGAACAAAACAGTAAGTGTTTGCAGTCTTAGAATCACAGACTTTGAAGAGTTGCTTCAGAGAGTCTGGTCCTACCCATAACTGATACCATCTTGCTCTGTGCCACCTTGACGTTTCTGGGTTCAGGTTAGCATAGTGCTTTTGTGCTAGACTATAAACATGAATTGATTGCCCAAAGAAGGGTAATCAAGAGAGCTAATGCACAAGTTAGAGATTATCTGTCTGTATTTCTACCATCAACAGTATAGAGGACAGCTTTTTTCTACTAAACAGTTCTTGGAGCCACAGTTAGATTACTTCCCTCTGGGGTTATTGTTCTGATCACTACAACCCCGTTTATTCTCTCCTCTTTTCCCCTTTGCTGTTGAAGTGAGTTGGAGGAGGCCCTCCTGGTGCTGCCTTTCTCATATGTTCCAGACATTCTGAAGCTTTTTGATGAATTTTTCCAGCTGGGCTCTGATATTGAACTCCTCTGCCGATGCCTCTTCTTCCTCCTCAGGTAATATTCCCTCTATAAGGATCACTTCTATTGTAATGAGTAATTCAAGTGATTCACTTCTGTTCACTGAATATTCCCTCACTCCCTTCCCAAGCTCTGAACAAGTTTACTGAGCCATTCAAATTCCTGACAATGACTCTGCCAGTAGATTATGCAGTCTCCACATTGTGAGTTGTTTAAAGGTAGCCAGTCACATAGCCAAAAGAGAACCCGAGATTCTTAAGTCTTTTGTTCACATTTTCTAGCCACTCCAAAAATGAGTATAAACTTGTGCGTACAAGTTATTTTGCTCTGCTTGGAATTGACTTCTTTATTTTTAAAATAAGGGTAGTTATCCATTTCTCTGAATTTTTACAAAGAGTGACAGGACATAAATTGTTGTGGAAATGCTTAATCATGAGTATTCATATTTTATTTTTATAGCCTAATTTGGTCCTTTGGGATTTTCTGTGACTCTAGGTCATGTTTTTACTGTATGAATTTCTCTTGCTGTGGTCTTCATTTGGAAACCTTGGCATACTTTTTTCTGAACTGGCAATATTCGTGAAAATTGCTCTTTTTTTCTCTACTTTAGTCCCATATTACCTGGACATCTTCCCATGGATCAATATCTCCTCAGCAGGTGTAAAATGGAACTCATTTTCTTCACCCCCTAAAATGCCCATTCTCCAAACTTCCCTCTTTTCTACCATCTTTAATTACTTGCTTATTGGTTGATTGATTTTGATCAAAGACAGCCTCTCAGTCATACTTGACTCTTTCCTCTCCCTTCATCTCAAATTGTTAGCTGCCAAATCTCATTGATTATATTACCTCAACAACATTTCTCATATCTGCCCACCTTTCTCACACAGCCATCACCCTAGGTCAGGACCTCGTTACCTCTAGCCTCAACTATTGCAATAGTTTCCTTATCAATTCCCCAAGATTCTGTTTTCTCCAGTTTGTCCTCCATACACTTGCCATAATCACATTCCTAAAGCACTGGTCTGACCATAGCATTCCTTTGCTGAATCTGAGGTGCTTTCTTTCTTTGCTCAAATCACAAACTCTCTAGCTCTGCGCTTAATGTTTTGTTTTGTTTTTTACTACATTAGCACAGCCTACTTTTCCAGGCTTAATTCACATTAATAATCTTCAGATACTCAACTGTCTTAGTGTTTTTCAGACTCATCATTCCTTCTTCCTTCTTGCCTTTGTAGCAGCTGTCCCTCTCTACTTACCTTTGCCTCTTAAAATTCTTAGGTGTCACCTCTTTTGAAGCCTTTTCTTACTCCCTACTTGCTTCTCTGTATATGTGTTATGTCCCTCCAGTAAAAAGGAGTTTTCTTTGAGGGCAGAAGCCATTTTCATTTTGTCTTTGTGGTGTCTCTAGCGCTAAACACAGTAACTTTCACATAGTACATACTTAGTATGTATTGAAATGAATTAGATTGAATAATAATCTCATTGGCAGATGACTGACTCCTAAAAGGAAAAGTTAATTTCCTAAATGACAGATAAGGAGTTGGATTTTCTGTGGTGGGACATCAAACTTTGATGTCAGAATAAATACAAGAATAAATAGAATAATAAATGAGTGAATAAAAATAAAATAAAATAATAAAAATACAGAATAAATACAAGATAATTTGGAAGGGTGAGGACTAGCATTTGGGGGGATCAGCAAAGTCTTAGGCATAGGAGGTTTTGCTTCAGATATGTCTTCAAGGAAGTGATTGATATATTTTCTGAAGTAGAGATTAGGAGAGAATATAGTCTAAACATGGCAGGCCACTATAGAGGCATGGAGAAAGGGGATGGAATGCTGGGTGTGGAGCGGGAAGAAGGAAAGCCAATTGGACTGGATCATAGAGTGTGGAAAAGAGAGTTAGATGCAATGAGACTAGAGAGAGAGGTTGGGAAAGACTTTAAAAGCCCAAACAGTTGCCAAAGGGATTTTCCTTATGTACAGATTTGACTGTGTCATTCCACTACTCTAAATTCCAATGGTTATCTCTTGTCTTTGGGATCAAATACAAATTCTTCTAGTTGGCTGGAGGCCATGTTATGCTAAAATCACTGTTTTGATGAGTTTTGGTTGAGGAGTTGGGGGCTGGTACACAAATGTGTTCAGGCAGTGTCTGGATGGCCACTTGTCAAGAGTGTGCTTCATGTAGGGGTTGAATTAAATTCAGCAAATCTTTAATCCCTCCTGTGTATATGCATAGCTCCATGTTATTAAGGACTTGTGCCGCCTTCTTTCCCAGAAGCAGTTTTTTTCATCCATGCTCCAATGGATTTTTAGGCACGTTTAAGATGTTTAAGTGATGGAGCACCTACTGTTTTGAAAGGGAGTAAGACAAGCCTGGCTTTCTGGAGCATCATTCTTTTTGCTTGTTATTTGTAGGATTCACTTTGGGCAAATTAGTAGTAACCAAATGCTTGTACCAGTGATAGAGAAATTGAAGAAAACAACCATTTCAAAAGTCAGTGAAGTCCGGGTAAGTGCCTTTACATTGTTATAATGAATAGGAACTAGCATTGTCCTGGGGGAACTCTGACCACAAGCCTAGGTAGAATACTCGGGAGAGGAGGGTGAGGAGGATATTAGTTTTCCCCTCCAGCAAACTAGACTTTTTTTTTTAACATTCTTTGTGTTTGTCTCCAGGATGTGATTGGATTCAATATGGCAGGCCTTGAGTTTCTGAAAAGGGAATGTGAGGCAAAGAGTGAAGTTGAATTTTTCTCTGATGCCACAAGCAATTTGGAAGAGAAGAAACGGAAGAGGAAAAAGAGGGAGAAGCTGATTATGACATTGACTTAGAGCTCAAACACCTGAGCTATTTTTACCATTCCTATTAAATAGAAGGAACAGCTTCCTGACTTGAATGTATGGATACCAACAGGGGGAAAACAGGAGACTCTAGTCCCCACTATGCTACTGACTAGTCCCTTCCAGCTTTAAAATGCTGAGTCTTGAACTTTGAATTACCAGATGAGAAGGAATCATTTAACTGCTGAAGTACATTGGAAGGATCTGTCTCACAAGACGGGAAGTCAACTAAGGAACCTTGTGTGGGGCCTTGTACTTTCCTTGTTGGCCAAGGTTAGACACTTTCTTGAATGGCTGACTTTCCTTTTCTCTCCATTCTTACTAAGGGTTTGAACCCTTAAATTCAAGGGTCAGAGATACCAGCTTAGGAATTTTATTTCCTCTGTTGCTGGACATGTGTGAATATTCTGAGTTGCTTTTTTCTTTCTTCCTGAGATATATAATTAAGTATTTCTTTTTCTTAATGCATTATCATTCTAAAAAGCTTATAAAAAGTGGGAAATCCTTGTGCCTTTTTACTCAACAGACATTTTTTTGTGTGCTTGTATGTAAAAAGATCTTGTTATGTAATTGTATTTCTTTCAAAGAAATAATTATTTTTAAGTAAAATAAGGTCATTGTAAGATGGCTAGTGTGGACCTTTGGATTTATACTATAGAAATTTAGGATATTGTTACCTGTACAGAGCAAGTAATCCACTTCTATTCACTGAATATGCCCTCACTCCCTTCCCAAGCTCTGAACAAGTTTACTGAGCCATTCAGATTCCTGACAATGAATCTGCCAATAGATCCCCTAAATAGGAGAGCATAACTGAAGGGAGGCAATGTGTGTGGATATGAGGGGCCAATAAAGTAGAAAAGGTTCTGGCCATATTTAATGAGCTACAAAAAGTGGAAGTTAGAAAGGACCAAACAGCTTGCTGCCACTGTGACCTTTCCTTGGTTTTTCTTTGTGAAACCCAGAGGATGCTCTTGAATCTTTTATGAGTGGAGAGCAGTGTGACACGGAGAACCTACTTTTAGTACTTTTGGGGGAGGTACTCAAGCACGTGAGTTCAAAATGTCAAAACCTTTGGTGCTTTGAAAATACCTGTTTTCCCGAAGCTGTGTCTGACACCCTCCCATCATAAAAATCTGTCAATGATGGAGAGGGATGCTTTTTTCATGAACATTTCTAGTGGTTTTTATAGGATACCAAGACAAACTCGAGAAAACAACCTACCCTGGGCCCTAAGGCTACTTCGTGCTGCTTTTGTTTGCCTTTTGAACCGTCTTATTCCTAGTTAGCAGCTACCAGGAAAGAATAGCGTATATGTGTGGGAGCATGTATCAGTAGGGGATTGACCAAGAATGAGATGAGTTGGGGCTTTTTGGTCAAAATACTTGGGTGTCTTTAAACCTGACACCTGCTAAACAGCAAGAAATGCACAATGCTTTTAGTACAAAGGCGATTTATTAAGTATATTTTTCTAGCAGACAGTAAGACAGTTTTAGCCTAAAGTGCCACATGATAAAACTGCATGTGAAGTTGATAAGGCACGTGACCTTGAAGCTTAAAAAGAAAAAGGTAAGTGGGCCTACTGCATCAATAATGACAACTTTGAGATGCCCAAGCTGGATGAAGATTCGTTTTCTTCATTCTCTGCTACAGGTAGTCTGATAATCACATCTGTAATTAAATTCATTGAAATTCACATTATTTTCTCTTCATCCTGCTTGTGCCAACAGCACTGATTTTTAATTCCAAGAGAGATATGGCAAATAGTTTCGGTATAGACTAAATCCTCTTGAAACAATATAAATCCATGCATCTGACATAAATGGGTGAAATCCAGTAAATCAAATTGCCAGGCTTTTTGTCATGAGATCTTTCCACCACCACTATTGGCATTGAGATGGGGAGAGGAAGTACTGGGGAAATGCTTTTACTTGATTTTGAAGGCAATGATAATTTGATTTTAAGACTACATTGATCAAAATGTTTCAGTCTGCAAGAACTAAATCCCCGCCCCCCCCCGCCCCCCCCCCAGCAAAAAACCAACGCCCAGCTTTCCATTAACAGATTATCAAATGAAACAAAGTACTTTAAACCTGTTTAGGGCAAGTGGAAGGTGACATCTCATGTGCCGAGCACAATTTCCATCCCTTTGTTCTTTGGTTCTCTAACTGGCTACCGTTAGCATATTTTTTCCTTTTATAAATGAGACTATAAATATGGGAATATTTATAAATGGGGATATAAATGGACAATCTAGTATCCCTATGAGAATCATATTTTTTTTCTTTTTATAAGTGGGAATATTTACAAATGGAAAAAGACAGGAACAGTTCATTGGCATGTCTGTAATCAGATCCTTGATTAATTATGTGCACCACAGAGGAATATGGCAAGTAGAATGTTATTTATGACAACTTTACTAAATGAATCCCTGAAAATATGGGCCATGGTGTTGCTGGTTAGTATGTGAAAACTGCTCCTTGTGAAATGGTGCTGAACAGATCTAAATTGTGGCATGCATTAGCAGTTTAGAATGAGTGTTTTTGATACGCCATACTTGACCCATTTATGTCAGAAGCATGGTTTTTATATTGTGTTTATACGTGCTTTCTTGGATCTGAGATCTCCAAATGTTTTAGGGTTGTAATAGTGACATTATTCCATAGCTATGAGTGGACAGGGCCTAATAATAAACTACTACAAGCTAGTAATCATCATTGTTGCTTTTTTGAACATAAAAGCATTTCATTTCCCTCAGAAGAATGCAACAAGATTACAAAAGTTAACAAGGATGGTAACAAACTTGAGTGTCATTGTCAAAGTTAATATTCATACCATATCTTTAGTACTTGACACATATAGGCACTAATTAATTGATAAGTCCAAGACTAGAACTTGGAATAACTGATTTTATATATTGAGTACTGAGCCTACAGGCACATTTCCTGGATATTACTCACATGAGATAGTTTATGAGGCTTGGGGACTGTAGAAATATGACGAACTAATGGATTTTCTTTCCCCTCGGGAAAATCATCTGGTCTCGAGTCATAGGTCATGGATGTTAAAACTAGTAAGATACTTGTTAAGGATGTGTCATTTTTGTGGCACAACCTACACATACTGATCCAAGTAACATTTGAACCCAGGGCCTCTTAATATTGTACCACACTACCTGGGAAATGTCTGTGGTTGGCAATGGAGTGGGTAAAGAGAGAGGAAAGTTTGCCTTGGTCCCAACTAGCATGTAGTCAGTGTATACTTTATATAAGGGGAAAGTTGAGTAGATTCAGAGCAAAGGGAATGAGAAACTTCATTGGTTCAAGTGATTAGGTCAGCTGTGGCCCAAGCTGGGTCTGCCCACATGAAGTAAGGCTGTGGAGCACAGTTCAATTCCCAATTGTCCCAAACTGGCCCTTTGAAAAGAAAACCCCAATTTACTTTTGCACACAAGAGATAGCCATTTTTTTATTTTTGGTCATAGTAGAAGGCCCCTCACCCATTAGGTCTCAGTAGATGATATAAAGATCTGGGCTATCCTTCAACTTCCCTGCAGAAACCCTCTCAACACCATTCCTCTCCTCCATCAATCATATTGTTCCCTCTTTTCATTCCCCATTCTGCTTTTCCAGTGGCTCCTTTGATTTTATGCCTCCTGTTTTTTTTTTTTTTAATTAAAAATCATCCCATCTTTTCTTGACCCTGCTAGTTCCATTTTGAGCTACTATGATATATCTCCTTTCCCTGACTGCTGTCCTTTATGAAAGAGTAACCTTCCACCGTCAGCCTACAAAGCCAAACTCAATGAATGATCTTTTAGAATATTCTTCCTTGATGTCTGGTGCTTTGATACTTTTGACTGCCTCTCTCTCTCTCTCTCTCTCTCTCTCTCTCTCTCTCTCTCTCTCTCTTTCTCTCTCTCTCTCTCTGCCTCTCTGTTTCTCTCTCTCTCTTTCTCTCTTTTTCTCTCTCTCTCCCTCTCTTTCTCTCTCTCTCTCTCTCTCTCTCTCTCTCTCTCTCTCTCTCTCCCCTCTCTCCCTCTCTCTCTCTCTCTCTCTCTCTCTCTCTCTCTCTCTCTCTCTCTCTCTCTCTCTCTCTCTCTCTCTCCTCTCTCCTCTCTCCTCTCTCCTCTCTCCTCTCTCCCTCTCTCTCTCTCTCTCTCTCTCTCTCTCTGTCTCTCTCTCTCTCTGTTTCTCTGTCTCTGTCTCTCTCCTCTGTCTCTCTCCTCTCTCTCTCTCTCTCTCTCTCTCTCTCTCTCTCTCTCTCTCTCTCTCTCTCTCTCTTTCTCTCTCTCCCTCTCCCTCTCTCTCCCTCTCTCTCTCTCTCTCTCTCTCTCTCCTCTCTCTCTCTCTGTCTTCTGTCTCTCTCTCCCTCCCCCCCCCCAAATATAGGTGTTTCTTAAAGTTATGAACCCATTTAAGGGCTTCTGTGAGACACTCATGTGGCATTCTTCACTTGGGTGTTTTAATGATACCTCAAACTCACTGTGTTTAAAAACTCATTATCTCACACATAAAATCGCTTCCTTTTCTCTCCTGATTTTTTTCATTTCTGTTAAGGACACCACCATGCTCCCAGCCAAACAGTCTGGAAATCAGTTATCCTTTACTATCTCCCTTGCTCTCATATTTACATCCTGTTGATTCCTTCTTCAAACTACCTTTCTGCCTAGCCCTACCCCCTTTTCTAGTGCCACTATCCAACTTCAGACCTTTATTATCTCATCCCTGCAAAATTGCAAAAGCTCGACTAAATCAGTCTCCTTGGTACCAGAGTCTCTTGTCTTCAGCTCATCGTGAACACAACACAACAGATTCATCTATACAAAAGCACAGTTGTAATGTCAGTCCTCACTCAAAAACCCCTAAAGGTTCCCTATTATCTATTAAGTCATCTCCAGATAGCATCATCTGGCTCCAATTTACCTTTCCAGGGCCACCTCTCACTTGTGTATGTGTGTGTATAACATGTATAAATACATGTATACTTCATTTATCATAACGATACAAATTGCACAATATGATATCCATATAGGGCAGCTAGATGGTGCAATGGATAGACTGCTGGGTATAGAGTCAGGAACACTCATCTTTCTGAATTCAAATCCAGCCTCAGACACTTACTAGCTGTGTGACCCTGGGCAAGTCACTTAACCCTGTTTGTATCAGTTCCTCATCTGTAAAAACACACACACACACACACACACACACACACACACACACACACACACACACACACACACACACACACACACCCCAAAATGAACTGGAGAAGGAAACCGCAAACCACTTTAGTATCTTTGCCAAGAAAATCCCAAATGGGGTCATGGAGAGTCACACATGACTAAAAAATGACCAAACAACAATAGGACCATCCATCTATAACTGAAAGAGATATGAGAGGTCACCTAATCAAACTCTCTCATTATATAGATGAGGAAACTGAGGCTCAGGCTGCTTAAATGTCTTGCCAACCTGCCGCAGGTGATAGCATAGACAGGATTTTAACTCATGTCCTGTAACTCCAGGTTTGATGCTCTTTCCACTCTACCACAATGCCAAATGATGTTTGAATCAAAATGATTTGATCCTATTCAACATCTGCCATGGGGGTTCTTAATAGGTGAACTTATAACTACTACAAAAATAATTTGTTTCCTTTGTATTTTGTGCATTAAAAGACATTATTTCAAGAAGAGGTCCGTAGACGGCCAAAGGGGTCCATGACACAAAACCAATTTAGAATCCCCTCCATAACATCCCCAAGAAGTAATCATTCTGCCTTTGCTTGAAAACCTCTAAGGAGAGGGAACCCACTGCCTTCTATGGAAACCAATTCACTTTTAGATTTCTCTATATGTTAGAAAGATTTAAGAGAGGCTGCTGCAAATATGGCTAGAGTTGGACCTTGAGTCAGGAAGAAGTGGGCTCCAATCCAGCCTCTTATACTCAATATTGCTATGACCATAGGCATGCCACTCAACTTCTCTTTCCCTCAGATAGCTAAGACAGGAGGCATTGTAGGTTATCAATGGTTGCCATTAGTTTCTTTTAAAGAGCTTATTAATTGAAGTTATCAAATCTCTTGACAATTTAAAGTCTACATTTTGGGTGGGGGTGGGGGTGGAAACAATTTTAATTTACCTCTTTGCCACTTCCACTCACTGATTCTCGTTCTAACCTGTTAACAAGTCCTACCTCTATAATATCTCTTGTGTACGTCTCTTTCCTCTGATCATCTTGGTGCAGTCCCTTACCATTTCCCACGGACTCTTGCAATGGCCTTCTGGTTGGTTCCCCTGCCTCACTCTAGTCTGCCCTCCACTCACCTGTGAAATTGAGCTTTCTAAAGTACAGTTCTGACATCACCCTCTCTACTCAATAAAACTCCTGTGGTTCACTGTTACCTCCAGGATCAACTATAAAATCGGTTTGGCTTTTAAAGTCCTTATAAGCTGGCCTCTTCCTGCTTTTCTGGTCTAATTACACCTCTCCATGAATTCTGTGGTCTAGTGACACTGGTTGATATGCCTGCCATTCTTTGCATGTGATGCTCCATCTCCCAGTTCTGAATATTTTCACTGGTTGTCCCCCATGCCTGTAATTCCCTCCCTCCTCATTTCTGCCTTCTGGCTTTCCTGTTTTCCTCCAAGCCCCAGCTAAAATACTAACTCTGCAAGAAGCCTCTGACACTAGTAGTCACGACCTTGAGCACAGAATTTCCTCATCTGTAAAATGAGGAGGCTATATTAGCTGGTCCCCCTAGGTCCTTTTTAGCTCATAGGCCTTCCCTCCTGGGTTTAGTAGTAGCTGCTAGTGGTGAACTCATGCTTGATGGAATATCTCTACTGTTTTCAACTCTTTCTTTTTTCTTTACAGAATCTTAGGGTGCTCTAGAGGTGAGAGTCCTTTTTCTAACTGTACCAATGCTCAATCTAGATTGCAGCTTCCCCTTGTCCTTGTTCTGCCACACCAAACTTCAAAGGATATTTGCCTCCACGGGCAGAAGTAGAATTTCATGTTCAGTTATAATCTCAATGTTGTAGGAAATGGTTCCTAGTCCCTTGCTAGAGTTCTCTCCAACAGCCATGGCGAAGATCTCCACCTGCAGGTCCACCTGCAATCCTGATGCTACCTAAAAGACACCACAGAGTTAACACCAAGTGTTAAAAGGACCAATCAGATATGATTACATGCAACTGTGATACGAAGTGCTAGGACCTGTGATGCTCAAGATAGTCTCCAATAGGGGAGGTATCATCATCTCCATCAATGGAATAGCATCTGTTCATCACACGGTAATATAAGTAAATGGTTAAAAAATCCCTTATGTTAATTATCTTGTGCTTTACTAATAACAGGAGTAGGCAATAGGAACAAAGGACTTCAATTCACAAATTCTCACAAGCCCCTTTACTTCTCCCTACAGGAAATGCTAAGACTGTTAAGCATCATGGGTTTTTTGAACATCTTATATACATTAGAAAGACTGTGTTGCAGAGTAAATAGAGAACCAGTTTAAAAGTCAGGGAGACCTAGCTAGGTTTAAGACCTGGATTTGACCCAAATTAATCTCATGACTTTGGACAATTTACTTAATCTTACAGTGCCCCAGGAAACTCTCGAACTATAAATTACAGATTCAGAGATTCACACTAGTAAAGGGAGTGTACCCGTTAATTCTCTACATCAATGAAATCACTGATCCAAACAAACAAAAAAAATTTCTGTGCCCCCTCTGACTTAATAGGACTCCACTGTTACTCATGAAGCGTCAAGATAACTTGAAAGGGGCAAGGTACTTAGCATGCTAGAACAGGGCCCCTAACCCTCTGAGAAAGATGTGTAAGATGTAGACAAGAGTTACACCAGATTAGAAAAGAATCATGGCATCTTAGAGTTAAAGTTCTCATTTTAAAGGTGAGGAACTGAGATCTGGGTTATGTCTTCAGGGCATAGTGAGAGGGGGACTTGCCCATGGTGGGTGCAGAGGTGGCCTGGGTAGGGAGGCCCTGGATGGTGTGCCAAGAAAAGGGGAAATGCGGAAGCCAGCAGCAACAGTGGTGTGGTTTAGACCTCAAGCTCAGAGCAGGGTCTCACATTCAGCATCAAGTCCAGTCTGAAAAAGAATAACCAAGTAGGAAACCCAGATCAAAGGTGAGCCTGTGATTTTGCCACTTTGAACCAACAGAGCTTTCCAGTTGACTAATAGGGTAGAGTCTAGCAGAACTCTATGTTTGCACAGTCCCAAACCAAAATCAGGGATTTGATGAATTCAGACGAGGGGGGAAACAATCAGACTTTGCCCTGAACCATACCCCTTTGGAAGCACTGAAAACATGCAAATTTCAAGTCTGTCTCTGAGATTCTGAATTACATAACACTCAATATCCCAAGAAAGCAACAACAGAACCAATCTCCCCTCCAGAAATGTGGCACAGTCAGCCCTATGTCAAGTCCAAAGTCAGGAAGCAAGCTGGAAGAATTTGGGGGGGGGGGCAGAATCCCACAATAATGAATTTTCATGGTGACATAAATGTTCAAGAGTCAAATGAAAAAGAAGAGAATGACTATAGAACATAGATAAGCAGTGCCTTAGAGGAAAACACAGCTTGAATACAAACTCAACTAGAATTTCTAGAAGAGGTAAAGGAAGAGATGAAGCAAGAGTTAAAAAAAAACCTTTTTGGGGCGGCTAGGTGGCGCAGTGAGTAGAGCGCCGGCCCTGGAGTCAGAAGGACCTGAGTTCGGATCCGGCCTCAGACACTTAACCTACACAAAAAACAAAAACCTAGCCGTGTGACCTTGGGCAAGTTACTTAACCCCAATTGCCCTAAAAGGGGCGGCTAGGTGGCGCAGTGAGTAAGAGCGCAGGCCTCGGAGTTGGGATGACCCGAGATCAAATCCAGCCTCAGAAAATGAGCACCCACACATAAATAATGACTAGCCGTGTAACCTTGAGCAAGTTACTTAACCCCAATTGCTTAAAAAAAAAAAAAAAAACCTTTTTAATAAATGGAATGAGAATTATTGAAGAAAAAATTAGGAAAGAAGTGAGAGCAATTGAGGAAAAAACTGAAAAAGGAATTAACAGCTTGGATAAACTGCTTATATTCAAATATGGGGAGATGATACACGTGTTAACTCTGAACCATACCATCATCAGGATTCAGAGAGGAAGTCCAATTAAACGAGGCTTGGGAATGGTTCTGTTATGCCTTGATGATCTTAAGAATGGAAAGAGAGTGACAAGAAATACAGTATGGAAGGGTGGTGGTTGAAGAAGAGAAAGGAAGGTTAGGGAAACATCTCATAATGAGGGTGTACCAGTAGAAATCTTTACAAACAAGGAGAAGGGGATGGAGGAAGGGCTAACACCTGAACCTTGCTTTCATCTGAACAGATTAAGAGAAGGAAGACTACACACACAAATACAGTTGGGTAAAGAAATACATTTCACTTTGTAGGGAAATAGAAAAAAGGGGAGAAGGGGAATTAGGTCAGATTAAGGGAGAAGTTGGTCCTAAGCAAAACAAACTCTAAGGATGTACACAAATATTTGTAGTTCTTTTTGAGATGGCAAAGAGTGGGAATCTGAGGAGGTGCCCATAAGCTGGGGAATGGATAAACAAGTTATGATATATAAATGTGATGGAATACTAATGTGCTGCACTCTTAACAGCAAAATGACCAATCATGATTTCAGATAACTGATGATATAATATGCTACCCATCTCTTGAAGGTGAGGTGAAGGACTCAGAATGTAGAATGAGACAAGTTTTTTGGACACAAGCAATGTGGAAATTGGTTTCGATGGACTATTATTACCTACATGTTTGTGATAGGTTTTATTTTTCTTTGAGAAAACTGAGAGGGAGCTGGGGAGAGGGTGAGAAGGCAGATCTTGGCTGATTAAAAGAAATAAATTCATTTTTCAACACAAATTTATTAAGCATCCATTTTTAATGGTATCATACTGGGCATTGTATTAGATATACCTTGAGTAACATTGCCCTTACCAACCACAGACATTTCATTAATAATTCTATCCAAATATCTACCTAGTATCACAAAACCCCATAGTAATATCCTTTGCCTCAGTTTCTGAGATGCCCATCAGTTCATCAGTGTCAACATGAACTAGTGTTTGAGCTCTAGCCTATTTAATGTCTCTGTTACAGCTGAGCTCCTCAAGAACCAACTTCCCTTCACAACTATTTCATCTGATGGGTTTGTATGGAAGCAACCCATGACATTGGCTAGCAGGGCAGAACATCCCTGTATACCTAGAGGAAAGAAATAGAAATAGATATGGTCTCAGTGCCCACCAGTGCTTGCTATTCTGGCACTGATATTTGAGAGGTGACAAAATGAAAATGTAGTGATATTGGCCACATATCAAAGACATAGAGATATGTCATTTATACCATAAACTTGTACCTGCTGAGGGCAGGTTTATTTTGCATGGTGAAGGAAGGAATGCTCCATTAAAGACTTTCCCTAATACCAAGTTTCAGAGAATAAGAGCCCCTGAATTACTGAAAGCTGTGCCAGGCTAGCTCCTAGCAAAGGAGACAGACTTCAAGAATGTTCCAGATGATGGGTTCCATGTTTGTGGCTGGATGCTAGCTCAAAATGGCAAAGTTCATCATCTCATACACTAGAAGGTCAAGAACTGTTTCAACCAAAGCAGCCACAGAAACTTTACTAAAGTGACAGAGCAGCTGTGATCTTCCCAGAAGAGGGAATGCCCAACCAAGCTAACGGTGTTATCCAGTCTACTGAAAGGGGAGGCATTCTTAAGTCTTCCAGTATTCTTACTGAACCTTCTTATACCCTAAAAAAAATTTAAAGTGGATGAATGTAACAAAACATTTATGCAATAGAGAGAGAGAGAGAGAGAGAGAGAGAGAGAGAGAGAGAGAGAGAGAAGAGAATGAAGAATTATCTTTCCTGGGCCCAGTTGAGCTTACCCTGACACAAAGCCACACAGATTTTCCAAATACTAGCAGAAAAAGAAAAGAAGAAAAAAAAAGATCTTCTGGTTGTCCCCTCTACACACTGGAAAAGTAGCCTTTTGTCTACCTTTTCTCATGGAGAAGTTGAGAAGTCTTTAAGCTCCTCGTTGCTCCATCCTCTAGATGAGGAGACAGCCAGGAAAGATAGGAAGTTCAGATCAGGGTTAAAAGGCTGATTTTTATTGGTTACCAGGAAGGAAAAAACAAAAATGAAACAGAGAGACTCCAGATGACCATCCAAAGCCTTATGCATGGCTTTACTGTCAATTCAGGTAATATTCTCCTAATCATCTTCCCACTCACATCCTGATTATTCTCTGCTTCTCCCCTTCATCCCAGAGAACTAAACAGCATCTTATTGCCTACACTCAAAGCTCTTCCAGAGAAGGCATCAGTTCTTTGAATTGAATGGGAGTGGAAGCCACGGTAGGGTTTCAAAAATGGAGATGGCATGGTCAAAGTGATGAAGGATGGAAGGCCTTTGCCAGGTGATGGTCAGTGGTAGGTAGAAAGTTTCTAAAGTCAGAAAGTCTGAAAATAAGGAAGTTGTAATAGTCTTAGAGAGAAATGATCACGGGCTGGTTGGAGGTCATCACAGCAAAGATTTAAAAAAGAAGAGGAAACACAGAGGCTGACCCTGGGAGCAACCACATATTCCTTTCCCTTCCTTCTCTGAGAATCAGCTTCAGAAAATATGCACAAACTGGATCAACTATGAGAGAAACAGGAGGTAGAAATGCAAACCTTAAGAATGCAAGTTCCCTTCTGGAATTCAGAATTACCTTGGAGGGGTGAAGACCGAGGCTCACTTAATAGGGAAGGGAGAAAATATGGGATGGATTCATCCTCAACTGGCCATTAGGGTCAGTAAGTTTGAGTAAGGCAAGTGGGAAATGAACTCAGCCCCCTGGATCAACTTGTATGTGGAGGGCTGGGCTGTGGGAACCTGGTATGGAATAACAAAAGGTTTAAGTAGCTTGGTATCATTCTGATCCCACAATGAAACAACCATCACACTGCGGCCAGTATTCCAGCACAAGCCCTCCCCAGCCCAGCTACTCAGGAGCTCACAACATCTCCTGAGGAAAAAATACAGATAGAATAAAGTGAAACAAACTCTCTGAACTTCCATAGGAGTCCTTCCTAGGGTAAGACTGGTAAGACTGTGGAGCTAGGAGAGAGCGTCAGAATTGGTTTGCAAGTCAAGCTTCCTAGATGGGAGGGAGCTGTCCACACAATGATGAAAACTGTTTCACAATGAAGAAGAAACCCAGGGATCCCCAAGCTTCTATTATTTAGAGCCTTGAAAGGGACATCAAATTCAGGCTATGAGAAATGGGAAAGAATCACTCACACTGTGGCATCCTGATGGAGGACAAAGACTAGCAAAGGCTGTGTAGAATGAATAGGTCAGTATGGATTGCATGGAAAGCAATCAGAAAACAAAGGAGCTTTTAAAAAATACTCATATGGTTTTGTAAATACCAGAGAATTTTGTAAATACCAGAAGTAGTAGTAGTAGTAGAAAATCAGTGAGACCTTTTCAATGTCTTTGTGAATGCATGTAGATTAAAGAGTATTCAGCTACTCTATTTATAAGAAACTGATATCTACTTCTTAGGTAAGGTGAGTAATTAGGAAAGTCCTGAGGAATGAAGAAACTGGTGAAAGTCTTCAGAATGGGATCTGGACCACTGCCACCCTACAAGTTTACTTAAGCTTTGAGCAAATTCATTGAGTGCTGGCATTTAATCAGTTAGAACAGTAGTTTGATTTACACTTCCCTGAAGTCTAGAGGGTATGTTTTTGCTACAGACCAAACAAAAGTTTATCCTGTTAGCTACAAAACTGAAGTGAATTTCAAAGACTCCTTTGGGAACAATTAATACCTTGGCCTGTTTATTGGGCAGTCACTGAATGCCACTTGAGTTAATGTAAATTGTCAAGAGGTTTGATAACTTCAATTAATAAGCTCTTTAAAAGAGACTAATAGCAACCATTGATAATCTACAATGCCTCCTGTCTTAGCTATCTGAGGAAAAGAGAAGTTGAGTGGCATGCCTATGGTCATAGCAATATTGAGTATAAGAGGCTAGATTGGAGCCCATTTCTTCCTGACTCAAGGTCCAACTCTAGCCATATTTGCAGCAGCCTCTCTTAAAAAAAAAATCAATCAGTGCGCTATAATCAATCAACAGTCACTTATCATCTCTGCCTGGTGACTTCCCTGGCTTCCTTCAAGTCTTAGCTTAAGAATCCTCTTCTGCAAAAAAGACTTTCCCAGTCCTCCTGCTCTTTAATGCCTGTTCTCCAATTCTGTCCCCAATTTATCCTGTCTATGTCATGTTTATACATACATTGTCTTCCCCCATCAGACTCTAAGTTCTTTGAGGGCAGAGGTTATTTTTTCATATCCCCAGCATTTAGCAAAGTGTTTGGCCAATAAAAGTGCTTAATAAATGCCAGTTTGATGAACTGGCAGAAACATGTGGCTGTGGGCTGTCACAAAGGGATCTATAACTACTTACTGGCCCTGGTGTATAAGTCACTTTCAGTCCAGTGCTGGGTGGAGGCTGCTTCACCTGAAATCTAATACAAAAATACCCAATTAAAAATATGCCATAATAACAATTCACCTTTATATACTGCTTTATAGTACCAAAACACTGTCTCCTAAGCCATCCTCCTTGCTCTGTTGAACAATAATCTTGTAAGGCATATAAGACAGGCATTATTATCTCTGTGTTACAGTTGGAGAAATGAAAGCTCAGGGACTTAGCTCAGGCTAAGATTGTCCCACTAGAAAATGAAAAGCCTTGGATTCAAATATCAGACCTTTAGATTCCATGTCCACTTTTCCATCCTGCTAGCTTCTAGAAGAGCTAGAATTCATGATGGCAGCCACAGTGAATGAACTGCACATAGACAGGATGTGATAGTAATGTGTGAGGACTGATTTTTTTGTTCACATAAATCTTCTGCCCCACCCCCCCAAATTTTTTGTACCTTCCTGTTAACTGAACCACTTCCTGTTCTCACATACTACTCCATCTCCCTTTTCTGTGTATTCATGCCATCCATACCTCATGCCTAGGATGCTCTCCTTCCTCACCTCCTACAATGCCCTCTCTCCTCACATCCTGGAATGCCCTCCCTCTCCCTCTGTTCTCAGTAGGTCATTAATATATTAAAAATCCTTCAGAATTTGAGTGTAACCTACCTTTCCATGACATCTTTCATATGATTTTCCCTTAGATACTATGTTCTATCTGAACTGTCCTACTTGTCACTTACAGCTCTTCAATGTTGAACACTACCTTGGTGTTTTCACACAGATTGTCTTCCATGCCTCCAATGTTTTTTGTCCTCTCCACTAATTCTTGGAATTTCTGAGGTCCTTCAAGGCTCAACTCAGATACTTTTTCTCACTAAGGTGATGGTAGGGTCACGACATAGGGAAAGAAGGCATGGATGTGAGAGATAGACATCCATAAGACTTGGCAACAGGCTTTACATATAGAGTGAGGGGATGAAGAATTTGTGAACCTGGGTAAATGGAAAGATGGCAGTTCCTTCAAGAAAAACAGGGAAGTTAGATGAAAAGTTGGGTATAGAGGGAAAGATAATGGGTTCAATTTTGGATATATTGAGTTTAAGATACCTATGGGATATTCAGATGGAGTTGTCCAGTAAACCTTTGGTGATGTGGGACTGGAAGTTAGTAGAGAGATAAGGTCTGTATATGTAGATTATAGAGTGATATGCATAGAGATGATGGATGAGCTCACAAGAGATGATGAGATCACCAAGAGAGAAAATTTTGCCTTTGACTCCCCCCACATCTCCCAAAATATCATCTACAGTTTTGGCACCTGTGATTTCAACAGTGTAAAGAGCTCTTGGTGAGAATAGTTCCTCTACCAAAGCAGATCCATAGTCAAGGGGAACTCAGAGGTTAAATGACATGCTCAGAGTTACATAGCCAGCAGATGTGAGAAGCAAGACTTGAGGCAAAGTCTCTCTGACTCCAAGATCAGCCCTTTCTTTATTCACTATGCCTTGGTGCCTCTCTCATACACTGAACAATTGTTTAACAACTGCCCTTGAACTGTGGCTGAGAGGGAGAGCAATGGTTTTGGAGACAGAGAATCCAGGCCTGACACCCATGTGATGTTTTGGAAGCCCCTTCACTTCACTTCCCTTCAGGGCCTCAGTTTCTGCACCTGTAAAGGAGGGATCTCAGACTCCTCTGAGGTCCCTTCCAATGCTAAATCTAGATTTTATGATCCTATGAACTGAAGTTGCAGTAGTTGTTCTAGGCCATCAGAATAACAAATAGTTAGGAGAAGTAATTGGGGGCAGATTGCCCAACCTTCCTTCAGAAAGTTCTTAATGTAAGCTCATAAAGTCACTCAGTATTAGAAGTGATTGTAACATAAATCTCCATTCCACTTATTAGCTGTTCTCTGGGGCCAGGGAAAAGTTCCTTTTGGACTTGAATGCATGTTTCAGCATGGTATATGGCATAGATGTTGGTCTGCTGGCTGCCAGATCATTAGGCTAAAGAATGAGGGCTCTCTTGGAAATCAGTGGTGCGTGGCATCCCGGAATGCACTGGCTGGCTAGGGAGTTTAAACATTTGAAGAGATGGGAAGCATACAGGACTTGGGGAAACTTTGGAAACCTCCATGATAATAAGGAGTGTGAGCCAGCTTCTTTCCCCTCCTGTGGTTTGTGGGTTCTGCATGATGGTTAATGGCCCTGAGTCTATTGGAATGCTCCACCCTGACCTCTCCAACCAATTAACTTCAGGGTTGGCTCCGAATTGGCCACATTTAATGAATTGCTGAGTGAAGTCCATGAAACTAAAGCTCTGTGCTAAGAAAGACAGAATCTGAAGGGATTGCTTTTATTTATTTGAGATTAGCCTCTCTATCTTTCCTTATTCACTTTACCCAGTAAATGAAAAAGGTAGTGCTGATGGTAAGTGGTCACTTTGGTTCCAATGAACCACAACAGTGCCTGTCATGGTGGCACAAGCCTGTAGCCCCTACTGCTTGGGAGGATGAGGTTGGTGGATTGATAAAGTAAGTTAATTAGGTATCTGTACTAAGTCTGGCATCCCTATAGTGAGGCACCAGCCTGCTTAAGGAAAGGTTAACTGGCCCATCAGAAAAACAGAGGAATTTAAAGTTTCCATATTGATCAGAATTGGGATTGAGCTTCTGAGTTGCTACTGTATTTTTAGCCCAAGTGAGACAGGGGACAGATGGAAGGAAGGAAAGAAGAAAGGAAGGCAAAGATGGAGGTAAGAAGGAAGGAGGAAGAAAGAGAAGGAAAGGAGGGAGGAAAGAAAGGAAGGAGAAAGGGAGGAAGAGTGAAAGAAAGGAAGGAGAGGAGGGAGGAACAAAAGAGGGAAGAAAGGAAGGGAGGGAGGGAGGAAGGAAAAAGTGGAGGGAGGTAAAGAACAAGTGAGTGAAGAAGGGAGGAAGGAAGGAAGGAAGGAAGAAAGGAAAGGAAGGAGAGAGTAATAGAGGGAGAGAGGAAGGGAGAGGGGAAGGAAGGAAGGAAAGAAAGGTCCAGAGATGCAAGAAGGGAAGTTGTGAGAGAAGAAAGGCAGGAAGGTTTAAGAGAGGGAAGGAGGAAAGTGATAAAATTTGAGGACACCAGGGAGATTCAGTTATTATCAAAAAGAGGCAGTGTGGTATAGTGAGGAAAAAAAAAAAACAAGCACTAGATGGGAATCGGAAGGCCTGGGTTCTAGTCTCAATTCTGCTACCAGCCAGCTGAGTGACCCTGGGTTAAGTCACTTAACACTTGTGTGCCTCAGTTTGTCATCTGTAAAATGGAGGAACCAAACTAGATGATTCTTCATATCCCCTTCTGGGGTCAAAAAGCCCATGATTCTGCTTTCCCTTCTTGCCCTAATTTTTTTTTTTTTTTAAAAGCAATTGGGGTTAAGTAACTTGCTCAAGGTTACACGGCTAGTCATTTGATTTATGCGTGGGTGCTCATTTTCTGAGGCCGGATCTGATCTCGGGTCATCCAAACTCCGAGGCCGGCGCTCTTACTCACTGCGCCACCTAGCCGCCCCTTTAGGGCAATTGGGGTTAAGTAACTTGCCCAAGGTTACACGGCTAGGTTTTTTTTTTTTGTTTGTGCGGATTAAGTGTCGGAGGCCGGCTCCGAACTCAGGTCCTTCTGATTCCAGGGCCAGCGCTCTATTCACTGCGCCACCTAGCCGCCCCCCTAATTTTTTTTTTTTTTGCTTTTTGGAGGGCAATTGGGGTTAAGTGACTTGCCCAAAGTCACACGGCTAGTAAGTGTGTCAAGTGTCTGAGGCCAGATTTGAACTCAGGTCCTTCTGACTCCAAGGCTGGTGCTCTATTCACTGTGCCACCTAGCCACCCCCTTGCCCTAAAATTTTAAGAATTTATTTTAATCTGGAAATGAAACATGCAGTGTTTTTCTTTCCACCCCCAGATTTATTTCCCCCATGTGTATAACTCTTGAAGGCTTCCAAGGCCAGCTTTGTGAGAAAGCATAGGGATATAGAAAAGAAATGGGAATGCAGCCCCAGGAGCTGAATATGCTCTGCGGATCCTTCAAGTAGCAGTTCTTGTTTTCACATGATAACTAGGAGAACAAATAACCTTAATTGGCAAGAGCCTTAGCAGGTGCCCTTTCCCCATCCCCCTAAACCCCAGAATTCCAGAGGGTTCTTCAGGGCATCAGGCTTTCACCAGTGCTCTAAGTCGCCTGGGCACCTTTCCAGTTTCATTTCATACAACTCCTCTTCCTGACCTCTGTGTTCCAAGCCAAACTGAACTTGACACTCTCCAGTTCCATAAGACATTTCTCTTGCCATCAGTGCACTGAAGTTGAGAGAATGGAATGAATTGCCCAGGATCACATAGCAAGTAAGCGTAGGAAGCAAGACTGAAGCACGCCTCAGTTTTCCTGACTCCAAGTTTAGTGCTCTGTCTACCCCACTTGACGGCCTCAGGAAAAAGGGCCATGAACTTTGAACACCTCTTCATCCTTGTACTCCTAGAAATTACTTTCAGATCAGGCCACTTGACAAAACAGAAGCAAGGACAAGTCTACATGACCCAAAGTGAAGAGATGTGTGGAGCAAGTATATAAGTGATTCATAGGAAAAGCTTAAATGGCCTGTCGTCCATTGCCCAACATGGTACTGTGAAGAGCACTTGACTAGGAGGAGTGAGGGGACCTTGGTTCAACAATAATTACTCTAACAACAGCTGACAATGTAATAATGCAGATCAGTATTCTCCTACAGAAGATACTCATACTGATGGGTATTGTTATTGGTAGTCTTACCTGCAGAAATCCACACCAACATTCCTCAGCTTCACTGTGGCAGCATAGGTGTGTCCCTCCTTCAAGACTCCAAAGTTCACCGCTGGTGGAAGAAGATGGAAGCCAAAAGGGGCTGGCTTTCCACTATTCATGGCAGCAGATGCAACTGAGGACGTGTTTACCCGCCCCCCAACACAGTCTTCTACCTGAATGAGAAAGGATGAGAATTGTATAAAGGTTTGTAGGCATAGGTTAAAAATTTAAAATGAAACAAAAGAAAGCTGAAGTTGACCATTGTAATGCCATGATTCAATTGAACAAATTCAACAAGCATTAATAATATGTTAATGGCTCAGTCAGACCCAGAATCCAAAGTTCCAATCTTTGAGAAACTTAAGACCATAACTCTAGAACTGGAAGGCTCTTTAGAAGTCTCTGAGTCTGATTCCCTCTTTTTTTTTTACAGGTGAGTAAACTGAGGCCCAGAGAGTGTTAAAGACTTATCCAGGGTGCCATAGCTGGTAAACATATGAGGCAGGTTTTGAACTCAGTTTTCCTGACTCCAAATACAGATGGACCCTTCAGATTCTCCTGTCTACAGATGACACCATGCTAGTTGCATCAAGCCCTGGGATATTGCATAGATGCTTGGAAGAGATCTGTCACCATTCAAAAAGTTTGCCCTGGCCACCCACAAAAGAAAGACCAAGTAAATGGAGAATATCCATTATGCCATATATCTGGATGGAAAATATATGGAGCTTGGTCATAAGTATTTTTATCTGAAATAGAGAGGACAGATGGACTAATTCTGCCCAACATTGAACAGGAGGAAAGTAGGCTGTTTTGCAATTAGGAAATTACAAAGATCCTTTAATTGTCCCCTAAGGATTCCATGGAAACTAAGCTTCATTTTCTTTTGAGACTGAATCTCCCTATCTTCCCCAGCCTCGAGGTACAGCAGCCACCCATCAGCCCAGTCCCATATCTGATGGCATGAGAGCTTTGACCTGATCCATCTCTGATCTGGACCAGTTCTCTCTTCTTTAAGCAGTCCAATTCCCCACTGCCTGCTCTTGGGAGCTCACCATATTGATCCTGGGGCAGATACCCAATTGACTTAACTCAGAACTCTTGAAGTAATTCACCAGCCTCAGTCTTCCCAGTAGCATTGGGTTTCAAGTGTGTTCTATCATGCCTAGCTGCCCCATTTTTTAATACAAACATTTTAATGGTATTGCTGTATGACAGTAAGACATGGAAAACAACAATCTGTAAACAACTAAAAACGAATATAGTTCAGAGGACAATGAAAAAGTGCATATTCCTGTGAACAGACTGTAGTATTTAACTGAGGAGGAGCTTTGTGAAAGAAGAGCAAAAGACTTCATTAAGGAATAGTATGAGAGGAAGAAAAGATGAGCTGATCACATGGTAAGGGTGAAGGGTGGCAGGGGGATGGTCTGGGTACTTCACTGGCACTATTATCAAGAGGAATCAGGGAAGATCTCTAGCCCTTTGGCTAAATTTATGGGAAGAAATCAAAAAGTTGGAGAAGTTGTGGTCTGAATCACTGGTAAGAGCTCTAAAATGATGAAATTGCAGATCTATTTGAATATTTCTTTAAGGGATGTTTTGTAATTATATTTATGCAATTCTTGAGCTAGTCTTAGAGGAATGCCTCTGGATACTTTATGCACTTTGTTATAATTTTAAACAAGATTTCCCTTTCCATTATTTCCCCCTGAACTTTGTTATTGCTATATAGAAATGCTGTTGAATTCAATCGAATGGCTTATCTTACAAACCTAGGATGAGAGGAAGGAGACAGCAAAAAGATAGGAGGGAAAGGAAGACCAGGGCAAAGGCATGTTCTGTACCATCCTAACCTGATGGAACAAAAACATTTGGAATCTTTTCTGTCTCTACAAATAGTCAAAAAGGAATAGTCAGGAAACCTGTTGCATTGTCATTTTGTGCATGGACAGCAATTTAACAATAATGTGTTTAATGGAATGTTAAATTCTAAGTAGAGGCACTGAGTCGCTTCTGGGAGGATGCAGAGTTAATTTTGCATTTAAATCGGCACATAGGCTCTCCTAAGAGTATCTGATTGATATCATTATTCTACATTTATCAGCAAGACCTGAGCAAAAGTTGATTAAAGTGATGCATAAAGGCCTTTGTTGGAGGTGTACAATGTCTTTTCATGCTTACTATCCACTCTCCCCCCTAAAAATGACTTTATATTACATATGTTTTCTATATACTTCCATATATATACATACATACATATATACATATATATGTGTATGTGTGTGTGTGTGTATATATATATATATATATATATATGTGTATAATCCCTCTGATTAGAACGCAAATTCCTTGAGGACAGGCCCTTACTTAATTTTGTCTTCGAATTTCTAACACTTAGCACACTGTCTGTAATGCAAACACTTGTTGATTTGTCAATGTATAGACTGATGGGTCAAAGTCTCATGTCTTGGGGTGCGATAATACATTTTTTAAAATAAAAAGAAAGACAGTCCCTGCCCTCAAGGAGTTTATAATCTAATGGAGAAAGACAAAAATAACACAAAACAGGTGGGGGATGTGTTGGGTGGGAGAGGACTGGACACCAGAGGCTGCCTAGTGAAGTGATCTTGTTTCTTGGAATTGAAACCAAGCAGAGCAACAGAAGTAAAGTGGATCGAACCCCTAACACTTAGCAGGGTACCTGGCACAGAGTATGTGCTCTATAAATGTTTACTGGATTGGATTGGACCTCTTGGGTGGAGTAGCAGTGTGCCTATAACCAATAATGGAGTCTATGTGTAGATATCACAGGATACTGGAGTCAAAAGCTATAAGCATGGGCCCAGATTATAAATCTTCACGAGCCTACAGCCTATAGAATTATTCTGCTGAACTGGCCAATGGAGTTGAGATCTTGACATCTTCAAGGATTCCAAGTACTGTGCATGTTTCAGTTTATTTTCCTGGAGAGGAACATTGCAATTGGCTCTTAACAAAAACATTTTGGGTTAGACTGGATCAAAACCTTCTGCTCATGGCATTGCAGGGCAGGTGATTAGCAATTTCTCTTATCCCTCCGAGACCTCAATGGGCTTACCATGAACAAGCTACTTAGGCTATGGAAATTGATGGAGAGTATGTATTTCCTATAGCCTACAGTTTCTGCTAGAAGCCAGTAATGGCAATGAATAAAAAACTCCATGTAACTTTTCCCCCACTTACAACCAAGAAAAGTTTGTTTTACCTTCTTAAGCGGTAGTGATTTCTTTGGCTTAGAACTTTTCAAATAATTAGGTAGTTTTACTTTTTCCTTCCTTGGTTGTCCAGCAGCATTTTGCAACAGTGACTGGGTTGGAATCTTCATGGGCAGCCATGATGATTCGGAGTCTAGTGGAAAAAAGGTGTTTTAATTACCCTGGATTATTCTTTCCAGACATGGTCTTTATTTATTGCCTTTCAGTAGCACAAAGAAAAGCTCCGTTAAGAGAAATAAAGAAATAAAGTGTGTAAGAGAGGAGTTTAGCCCACATTGTCCACTAATCAACAAATATTTATTGATTCCTTTCTAAGGGTAACGCTTTTTATTTTTTTGCCGAGTGCTGCAAAACATGAAGAAATGTAAAACAGTCATTCTAGTCAGAAAGAAGCTAACTGAAAATGTAAAAAATTGGATAAATAAGATGACTACATGTTTTCGTGGCAGAGTGGTTTCCCAGATAGCAGGATGTATTTAAAATTGGGAGGTTAGAGGAAAGAGGTGTTCCATAATGGAGAAGGATGTTCTGAAGGGGTTTTGTGTGCCAAAGGTTGAGGAATTCAGGAAGACATGTCATAAGAATGAGGGAGTTTAGAAATATAATATCTTTAATCAAGGGGAGGCTATTTTTCATTAGCTAAGTTTCTTTCCTTAACATGTTCAGTTGTTCTTAGAAATTCATAAAATACTTTACTTCACCGACATGAACAAAGTCTCTTTTTAGATCTGACCAATAAAAACATACCTTTAAAAATTGACTCTGGTCCAAAATCCCTCACAGACTTAACAGCCACAACATCCTCTCCATTTTTCCAGACTTCCTATCTGCCATTAGAAGGACTGCAACACGATGGTCTTAAAGAACAGCTTTGTAAGAGTGGAATCTTCAGCTTATAAAGTGACTTTGTGCTAAATTGTGCTAAATTCATTCTCTTTCCACTTTGACTCTAACTCTGCTCTCAGTAGTGTAGCTCTAGAGTCTGACTGTAGTGGTCTCAGGCATCTGTTCAGCTCTGGTTCTGGGATGTGGCTCATCTCCTAGATCCTAGAGCCTGATTTGGTTTTAGAACTGTTCAAGGGTTGACCCAGAAGTCTGGTTCATGTTTGAGTTTGCCCTGAAATAAATACAAACCCTGTGGAATGGCCCTGGAATTGATTTATCTTCCCATGGTTCCTCTTGGCTGGGAGTAGATCAGGGACCTAGATGACCTTTAGTAGAGGTGTGCTTAAGCTTAAGCATGGTTGTATGTGCCTGCCTACTTTACTTACATGCCTACGTGAGCCCTATTCTGAGGTTCAGACTACCCTGGAGCCTCAACAGGAACTAGAATCACATCTGGAGAGAGATATTTTTTCTCCTGAGAGGTCCTGGTAGTGAATTCTGTCAGCAGAATTGATAACATTTGGCAAGTAATTGATACTACAGGACAGAAAGGGCCTATCCTCTCCTAGTTTTCATTAAAACAAGATTCATGGAGGAGAATTTACTATTTAACTAATTTCAAAAGATTCCACACCATTTAAAGAAACATATTAAATGAGAAAGTCCTCCTCCTCCTCTTCCTCCTCCTTCTTCTCTCTCTCTCATTTCATCAAGGGATAAAATTAATAATTAAATATTCTCTAAATATTAAAATAAATGTAATGGCCAACTACCACTACTATTCCCTAAACTCTAATTCTTATAGCTTAAATCACAAAAGAGTAAATTAAACAATGAAGATAACCAGATCTGCTAATTCACGCAAACAAAATGTTTTTCCCTCAGTCATATAGGTAATCGAGCAAAGCAGGCCTTTGACTTGAATTGACTGGATGTGATGGATTTGCCTGCTCTCTAAGAGGTGTGGGTAACCATGATAAAGAGATTATGATTGTATATCATAATCATAGAAAGGAAAATATGAAGTCTTGCTACTTTGGTAGAAATCAACATGACTTTATGGGTTCATGAGTACGTTTTTATCTTTCACAGAATTAGCTTATTCTTTCTATCTAGACTTAATGAACATCTCTACCACCATTGCTGCCCTATTATAAGTCATTTGCAGGTTTTGATTACTGCCTAAAATTGAAAGCCTCAAAGGAATTACAATAACAAGGAAGTATTTCAGAACACAGCCACAGACTCAGATTACAATCAGTAAACCATGGTTGTGTCTAACACTGTGATCTCTACAGAAGCATTCCTTGATTGAAAATAAGTAAGTAAGAAATCATCAGAAATATAATGTTTTTCTTCTAGGGTATTTAAAACTATATACAAGATGGTTTAAATTCAGGAATTTCATAAAATCACTTCTTAGGAGAGTTTTTGTCCAATTCAGTGAAACTTTATTTATTGTGAAGTAAAAGCAAGACCTGTAATGGTTTCTGAACTTTGCTGATGACAAAACTGATATTTATCAGGGAAAGGGAGAGGGACTAGAGCTTGTGGTTTTATTGGTATAGGAAACTTCTAGGTGAGGAAAACTCTTACCTATTTGCCTATAGCAGTGGTGTACAACTCAAAACAGATTTCTTTGGGTCATCTATTGACTTAGAAAACCTAAAATCTACATTATCTATGTTGTATTGAAGGCATCTAGGTGGTACAGAGGACAGACCTCTGGGCCTGGAGTCAGGAGGATCAGAGTTCAAATCTGGCCTCAGATACTTACTAACTGTGTGACTCTGGGCAAGTCACTTAACCCTGTTTGTCTCAGTTTCCTCTCTGAGGAAATGGCTTAAGAGCTTAAGAAAGAAATGGCAAACCACTCTAGTAGTTTTTGCCAAGAAAACACCAAATGGGGTCATGGAGTGTCTGAAATGATTCAACAAAATGTTATATTGTATTGTTATTTATTGCGTTAAATGTTTCTCAATTACATTTTAATTTGGTTTGGGCCTCACTCCATCTGGGCCTCATAGCTATTTAAATTCGATACCACTGGTCTAAAAAGCACTAAGAGGTTAAATGACTTGAACCCAGGTCTTTCTGGTCCTGAGGCTAGTTCTTTATCCTCTATACCAAGGGTGAAGAACCTGAGGCCTTGAGGCCAAACATGGCCCTCTAGGTGCTCAAGGGCCACCCTTTGACTGAATCCAAACTTCACTGGGAATAGATCAGGCACCTTGGTATCCCCAAAATGTGCTTAAGCATGGGTTATTTGTGCCTGCCTATTTGACTCACATACCTATAGCCTTATGCTCTGGAGTCTCAACAAGAATTGAAATCACAGCTGGAGACTGATGCTGTTTATCTTGACATTTTTTTCTTTGAGGGATTCTGGTAGTGAATTCTATCAGCAGAATCCTTTATTAAGGGAATTTATTCTGTGAAGTTTGGGGTCAGTCAAAGGACTGCACTTGAGGACCTAGAGAGACACATGTGACCTCAAAGTAGCAGGTTCCCCACCCTTGCACTACACCTATCCTCAAGACTCAATAACTTTACACAAATGGGGAGGTATTACTTTATTATAAAAGTCTCCAATCATCTATCTGTCTTGCTTTTTCCCGTCTGACTGTATATCTTGGTATCTCCAAGCATTCAGCTTAAAATTTTGGCTCAAAGCCTATATATATGAAAAGAAAGCCCTACTCCACTTAAAAAGAATGGAATAAAGGGCTGCTAGTGGGTACCATCGTCCAGCTCTGGGAGAAGGATCAAATGACGGTTGGAATGGTTTCAACAAATTATGACAACTTCATCCTTACTCCTGGCCTTGGGGTCAGAGTTGAAGAAGAAGAAAAGAGGGAAGGAAGTACAGGAGGAAGAGAAGGAGAAGGAAGAGAAACACAGGGAAAGGGATGAAAGTAAAGAGTAGCTAAGCTGTGGTAAGGATGCTCCAAAGTGATTTGTTTCTATTTAGATGTCAGTTAAATAGAATGAAAGCCCTATTTTCTCCCTGGATCCCTGCTATCTTCTAGCAGTGATTTCAACATTCCATTTTGACCACATCACCAACTGCCTGCTGGACATCTCCATCTGGATGTCCCACCAGCACCTCAAACTCAACATATCCCAAAATGAATTTGTTCTTTTTGCCTAAACCCACACTTCTCCCATACTTCCCAATTTCTATTGTGGACATCACCATCTTTCCAGTAATCCAGATTTACAACCTCAGAGTCATCTTCAGCTTTTCACTTTCACCCCAACCCACCTGCCCCCCAACATTTGCCAAGTCCTGTTGATTTTATCTCTACAACATCTCTTATATCCACCATTCTCTCTCTTTTCTGAACCACAATCACACTCATTTAGGCCCTGGCTAATCACACATGGGCTATTGTAGTAACCAAGCTTTCATTATCTCATGCCTGAATTGGTAAAATAACTTCTCTGTGACTCTACATTCTTCCTTTTAATTTACAGTGAGCACTACTACTGGATTAATCTTCCTAACATACTGTTTTCATCATGTCCGTAAAACCCATAATGCTTTCCCTTACTAAACTCCTCTCTATGTCATTCAAGACCTTCCATAAACTGACTCTGCCATATTTATTCAACCTTTTCTTTCACTCATTCCCAAAATAAACCCTTTATTTCTGCCAGATTCATCTCTTCATAGTCATTTGAATGTTCCTAGTGCTATACCTTTGGTTATATTGCTTCTCGTGCTTGGAAATCCTTCCATCTTCCTTCCATCTGTAGCAGTGAGGTTTAGTGGAAAGAATACCATTCCAGAATTCACAAGACCAGGATTCTAATCTTGTCTCTGCCAATGGCTGTGTGGCCTTAGGGAAATCACCTAATATGTTGGAGCCTTGGTTTCCTTACAAATAAAATTAAGGTCTTGGTCTAGGTAAGCTAAAAATTCTATGAAATCCTTTCAGTCTTACCTCCTCCATAAAGCCACCTCCATCTGCTATAGCCCATGTTGATCTCCTCTCTCCAAAAAATGACTATCACAAAACGAACTACAAACTTCAACATACAATTATGCTCTTTTTTTCCATGAATGCTATTCTTTTATCTTCAACCAGATTTTAAATTCTTTAAAGGTAGAAGGACCCTATTTTCATAATTACTTATGTTTCTGTTACTATAATAGTACTTAAAACTGTCAGGTCATGTGGAGAAGATATGGCACCCTATGTCATCTGCTCAGTTTCAAAGGACTCTATATCTACCAGTATTCCAACAATGAACAATTTAGATTAAATAGTAGAACTCTGACTCATCTGCTTTCTGGGTGTTTCTTGATATAAGTGGAAAAAAATGAACAAACCCTGTACTAAGCCCTATGCTTTAGCATAAGCTAAAAAAAAATCAATAGCACAAGTCCAGCATAGGGAACACAGGTAGACAACAGTATGTGGAAAAATATATATCAAGGTCTCTATCTAAGTACTAAAAAGTTCAATATTAATCAATTATATGACATCGTGCTAACATCTGCTGTGTCTCTTCTGTGCCTTGTAACACAATATAGGTATTAAGAATAAGGACATTTCTTTCAGGGGGAGTTTTGAGGCCATTAGGAGAACATTGTAATTCCTTTCTGTTGATTCTGGGCCCAGTTTTGAGACAGTCATTCATTTGCATACATTGTCTCTCTGAGATATACATGCAGATATCATATATGTGTCATGGACCCCTTTGGCACTCTGATGAGGCTTATGGGATGCTTTTCAGAATAAGGTTTCATTAATGAATATAAAAAGCATGTAAGATTACAAAGGAAACTATTTTGAAATATAGTCATCAAAACACATGTTTTAAAAGTCTTAGTAAAGTTTTAGCTTAGGAAGCAACTAAAATTTAAAGCTACACTGAGACTTTTGGGATATTTTTGTTGTTGTTCATGGACTCCAGGTTAAAGGTCCTTGTCATAGAGGGTCTCTTGTTACACTGTGAGGCTAACTAGATTGCCCAGGGGCACAAAGTCAGTAAACATCAGACTTTCCAGAACTTTCTGATTCTAAGGCTGGCTCTCTATCCTTATGCCATGTTATCCTTCAAAGGTCACTGTATTCAGCCATGGAATAATGATGAGAGATAAATAGGAAGAATATTCTGTTTTCCACTTGAAAGATAAGAGGAAAAAACTTAAATTACTTGCCCAAAGAAGCCCTATATACATGCTTGAGCATGGAATGGGTGCCATATTTCCTAATCTTCAGGCTAATAATATTTCTATTGAATCAAACTACCTCTGCACCAACTGAATTAGAATTAAGGATGATGCAGTTCAAGAAAGCATAGAATGTTAGAGGAGGAAAGGACTTTAGAAAACAATCTAATCAACTCATTTTACAAATCAGTAAATCTAGGCTCAAATAGTTAGGGTGACTATTAAATGTTCCCCAGGCAGTAATTAGGGGAGTTAAGATTTGAACTCAGGTTCTCTGTCTCTAAACCCAGAGTTCTTTCCATTATGCCATGCTGTCTCTCTTTCTTTGATCCAGGACCAAGCAGTGATTGTCCAATTATTTTCTGCCAAAAGTGTCTGTGATGCCAGTTAGGGATAGGGACTAAGCCTGATTTCACTGTTACAGAGAACTCCCAGATGATGAAACTTCTTCCATGTCGGTTGGCATTTTACCTACACTTTTAGGGAGTTGCCTAAAGCACTGAAGATTTAACTGAATTCTTGAGGATTACATAGCAAGTATGTATATTATGGCAGAACTTGAATCTAGGTCTTTTGGAGAAAAGTCTGGCTCTCTATCCATCTCTCTACATTGTCTCGATGCTTCAGTGGATTTTTGTACCTCTTTTTCCATCTGGCCAATTCTGCTTTTTAAAGCATATTTTCTTCAGTATTTTTTGTGCCTCTTTCACCAAGCTATTGACTTCACTTTTTATACTTTTCTTACATTACTTTCATTTTGCTCCCCAACTTTCCCTCTACACTCTTATTTAATCCTTCTTCCAGAAATTCTCATTGAGCTTATCTCCAATTCATATTTCTTCTTTAAGGCTTTGCTTATATCTGTTTTGGCACCCATGTCTTCTTCTGAGTTTGTGTCTTGATCTCCCCTGTCACCATAGTAATTTTTTTATGGTCAGGTTCTTTTTGTTGTTGTTTGGTCATTTTTCTAGCCTACTTTTTAGGCTCTGCTCCCCTGGTGGAGGGGGGACTGCTCCAAGCTTCAAATTTTTTGTGCTGCTGTTTTTAGAGCTGTTTCTGGAGGTCTGTAAGTTTTCAGTGCTTTCAAGGTGTTATGATCTAAGGATGGGTGTAGTTACTGCTCTCCTGGTCTGTGCTCTGGTCTTTATCTAAGAAGGGCCCTTGCTTCCCTGTAACCACAAGCAAGAGCACTCTTCTTGGTTGTGGAACTGTGACCAGGTCCCTTGCCCTTCTCTAGCTGTAAGCACTATTACTCCTTTCTACTTTGGAACTGAGACCAGGGTTCCCTATTCTCTTTATTTTTTTTGCTTTTTTTTTTGGAGGGCATTTAGGGTTAAGTGACTTGCCCAAGGTCACATGGCTAGTTTTTTTTGTTTTAAGTGTCTGAGGCCAGATCTGAACTCAGGTCCTCCTGACTCCAGGGGTTGTTGCTCTATTCACGGCACCACCTAGCCCGCCATACAGGGCTCCCTATTCTTTTATGAGGAACTATAAGCACTTTTCTCCACCCTGGAACTGTGACTGGGTCCCCTGCTTTCCTGTACTCATGTCTCTCTGCCTTGGAACTGTGACCAGGGCCCTTTTTCCTCTGAAGGCACAAGCTCTAGTATTCCTCTTTACCCTGGAACTGTGACCCAGAACTGTGTATGGGCAGTGCAACAGGGTACTGCATCCAGTGCCAAAAGAAGGTCTCCTGTAATCTTTTTGAACAGTTGTCTAACACCCCTACCTCTGTAGGCTGAGAGCTCCCAAAGCTGCTGCAGCCACTGATGCTACAACCTCCCGGGCCCACTGATGGTCCTGCCACTGCATGTGCTCCCAACCAGCCATCACCCTGGCATCACAGACCTCTCCTGGTGACCCCCTAAGTTGTTTTGGGCTGGAAACTTGTTGACTTCTTATTGAATGTCACACTCCAGAATCTCATTTGAGGGATTATTTTAAAATTTTAAAGGAGGGGAATGTTGGGAAAATTCAAGTGACTTCCGGACTTTACTCTACCATCTTGGCTCCACCCATACTATATCTTGAACTAGTACTCAACAAAGATCAAACCAGGAGACCAGTAATTCTACATTGTGTAAAGGTACATATGATTAAACCTCTCTCTCTCCTCTGTTTCTGCCCATTTTAGAAATAGCCCCAAACCCAAATGACCTTTGACTTTTCTGTTCCCTTGTCGGGGAACAGAGACACTCAGGCATCCTTAAAAGCCAGTTTCCTAGTTCCACATTCAATGACTTCTGTGGAAACTCCTATAATCTTTTAGGAGATAGTGACTTTCAGTTTGAAAAACAAAGAATTAAAACAAATTGTTGCCATACCCATGTCAGACTTTGTAAGGTAATCACTGTGGAACATACTGATGGACTCCTTGGTTTCTAGTGAACTCTCCGATACCAGGAGACTGAGCAGTTCAGAAGAATCTTGGGTTGGTTCTTTAGATGACTGACCCTCTAGAAAAGAGAGATTATTAAAAATGATTCCTATACTTATGAAAGATTAAAGAGATAACAAACTAAAGAAAATAATGAGTTGTCAATTTGTAGTACAATTTTAGGGAATTTCCCAAGACACATAGCTAAAGATTAGTCCATAGGAAAGGTTGGCTCAAGACCATGTTATAAAATAAAAGTCTTTTCTTTAGATTTTCCCTTTTCCCTCCAAACCAAATGTTTCCCTCTCCCTCTCCCAGTAGTTGCCTATCTCTCAACTGTGCTTTCCCTACTCCCCCAGGAAACAAATTCTCTCATTTTTCCTTTGCCATTCTGTTTTCTGAAACCTAACCTCACAGAAAAGGACTCTGAAACTCATTTACATGTAAATGACTGAGAAGACTCAATGTGTTATTCTTTTAGGGGTATTTGAATTTTGGACAAAGCCACCAGCTAAAAAGCTGAATCTGAAATTGGTTTTAGTGTTTAGCCTTTTGGTTTTAGTGATGAGAAAGGTGTTTGGGGGATATAACAGAATAGGTCTTATAACCTCTAAATCACATCAAGTAAGTGTCTGCCTATTCAGTCTACTTACACCATAGCTAGAGCTACCATCCATATATTACTTTTTAAGTTTTGCAAAGTGCTTTATAAATATTATATCGTTTGATAATGAGAACCCTGGAAGGTGGGAACTATTGTTATCCCCATTTTACAGATGAAGAAATTGGGGCAGACAGAGGTTAAATGACTGCCCAGCTAATTAAGCATCTGAAGCTGGAATGAATTCAGTTCTTCCTGATTCCAGGTCCCACTCTCTCTCTACTGTGCCACCTATGTTCTTTCTATAGTGCTGGTTCTGCTGCTAAGAGGAATGGCATAGACTATGTATATGGTGGGATATTATTTAGGCTAGGTAACTCAACAGGAAAAGAATCACCTGCATCAACGTCAGATGTGCTTCGAGAAGAATTTCTGCTTGGATCTTGCAATTTCTTTTGGAAGGGTGGGAGTTTTTTAGAAATAGCTTCCAGGTTATGATACTTAAAAGAAAAGCCAAAAGGTGGAGTTTAGCTGAAATGAACAGAACCAGGAGGCCAATTTCTATTATACCCACACCACCATTCAGTTTAATGGCCAGCCATGATTCCAGAGAAATGAACCACACTACCCACCTCCTGACAGGGTGGCAATGGACTCAAGAAGTCAAATGGACATGATCAGTTTGGGGATTTGGTTTGCTCTACCAGTCCATATTTGCCTCTAGGGTTTTTCTTTACTTTTTCTTTTCTTTTTCAGTTAGGGGGGAAAGAAAATTAATGCTTTTTAATTGAAAGAAGTAGAATAAAATGAAAATTAAATATAAAAAATAAATATGGCTTAGATTTACACACAAAGCCACTATGAAGGAAGATGGGAAACAACATATGGAGCTAAATAATTGATGAAAATTTTATTTTATTATATAGATATTATAAAAATTATATAAATAAAATTCATTTTATTTTCAAGAAAGCCCAAAGAAGGCCCACAAATTTATTGAAGAGATGCTTGCAGAGGAGTCTTCAAAAGATTGATGATTACCACTCCCATTTATGCTAACTAGCCATAATTGCTTTCCAAGACAAAATGGTGCTTCCTTTTCAGCTTTCACCTGCTGCTGGTGGGTGGCTGGGTTATTTATAGTTCTCATGGGAGACTTGGGCCTAGAAGGAGAAATGTCCTCTGGATTAGCACCTATTTCAATGGTCATTAAAGAACTCAAAATGTCACAGCTGTGAGAAAGTAGGCCTAACAGAAGCAACTCCTGGAAATGGGGTAGTCAGTGAATCATTGATTTTTAGACTTATGAGGGATTTTGTCCCGCTTCATTTTATAGATGAAGGCCAGAGAGACAATCACTTAAACCAAATTATCACAGAATGTTAGTGATAGAATGAGGACTAAGACTAGGCTTTGCCCAGTTCCTAGTCTAGTGATAATTCCACTATACCTCATTTGATAGAGGAGTCTACATAAGGAATGGTTGAAAGGGTAAGTGAGATAGGGTGGGTGGGGGAAGAAGATAGAGGTATATGGTATTTTAGCAATAGACCTCCACATTTGGGGGATAAAGCATGAACAAAGTGATGGAGAAAACATTGGATTTGGAGTCAGAAGACGTGACTTTATTATTTAATGTATTCCCTTGGGGAAATCATTTACTCTCTGGGTCTCAGCATCCAAAATGATGGGACATTGACCATATGACCTTTAGGGTCCTTTCCAACTTTCAATCAATGATCCTATTAATCAAAATTTGTCTTGTCTCCATTGGCTTGCCAGAGTCCAGAAAAAAGACTGATTTTGGGGACCATGACTGATTGAGATGTTGCTTTAGCCAATGTCCAGAAAAGTTCAGCTTGAACATTATTTATAACATTTATACAACTAAGGTAGAGACTCTTAAATTATTGTATTAGACTGAAGTTAATTACCTGGGTCCTAAATATCTTGCCAAACTCAGACTGGAAATATGGTGGTATTAGATAATTCCTTATCCCTGTCAAATAATTTTGAGTTTCTTCAATGTCACGCCTGGTAAAAGAGAAGAAAAAGGCACAGAGGAGAATAGTACTTATCACACTTCTCCCCATAATTGCCCCAGAAAAGAGGCAGCATGATTATTAACAGTGTAAATGACAGAGTAAGAATGTAATGTGTGTCTGAATTAAACTACATTGTTTTTTTAATGTATATCAAGCTTGTCCCAGACATGTTTAATATCAATCATCATTTTCCCTTTCAGAAAGCAAACTCCTATATAGATTCAAAATAGCTTAGATTTATGTAGCCAGTCAGTCAGTCAGTAAGCATTTATTAAGTACCTACTACATGCCAGTGCTAAGCACTATAGTACTTTAGGGTTAAAAAATTCAACTGTGGCAAATATGCATTAAGTAATTGCTATATGCAGAACACTATGTTATACTTTGTGACAGCTATGAAGATCGAATATGGCACAGTCCCTGTCTTCATGGAGCTCATGATCCAGTTGGGAAATATGAGATATGCATGTGTGATTAGTCAATCTGATATTTACATGTGATATAGATCATATGTGATATGATATTCCATGTGTTATATATGGTATATACAAATGACATGTGATATATATATGTATATGTATATATATAAACATATGTGATACAAAAAGATGCATGAGAAATGTATTTGAAGTATGACCCAAGGACCTTGTCAGGTTCAGGTTAGAGAAGAATCTTTATTGATTAGGGATATTGAGGAAGGTTTAGGGAGAAGACAGTATATGACTTGGACCTTAAAAGATTTTAATGAGTCAGGATGGTGGATTGGCTTGGGGGAGTTGATTGTTGGTGGTTATAGATTAAAGACATTCAGGAAAAGGAAATAGCACCAACAAAGGCAAGGGGGCACCACCAGCCATATCTGGTTTGGCTAGAGGATGAGCACAATACCCAATAAGACTAGGAAGGTCTGATAGATGGTATCAGGTTGGAAAACCTTGAAATCAGGCTCAGGAGTTGGAAATTTTTCTGATAGATAAAAGTAAACCAGAAAGGATTCTAGGCAAAAAAATGCACATAAGCAAGATTTTTGATGTGGCAGGAAAGCAAAGGATAGATTTTTTTTTTTTTTTGCCTTTTGGAGGGCAATTGGGGTTAAGTAACTTGCCCAAGGTCACACGGCTAGGTTTTTTTGCGTTAAGTGTCTGAGGCCAGATCCGAACTCAGGTCCTTCTGACTCCAGGGCCGACACTCTACTCACTGCGCCACCTAGCCGCCCCGTAGAGGATAGATTGATGGGAAGAGAGAGAGAAATAGAAGGAAGAGGAAGAGGAAAGCTACTGTAGTAATCCTGGTGGGTTATGGACTATTATAACAAAGACAGTGGGAATCCAAGGAGAAGGATTGGATTTCAAGGAAATCACAGGAGAAGGACAAGATAGGACTTGATAGCTGTTTAGATGGGGGCCAGAGGGGTTAGGAAGAGGAAGATTTGGAGATAAAAGCAATTATAGAAGAGATAGGGTACATGATGCTCCAACAAAGGACATTCATCACACTTTACTTATTGTTTGTTGACTATTAAAAATCCTATTGATTCATCAGAGCAAAATGACACCTTAAAAAGCTTTCTTTCAATAATGTCTCCCATACATACATCAGAATTATTCCTTGAAATATTTAACAACAGAAACAGTCTCATTCTCCGACTTTATATCTGCTGATGTCCAACGTGTTAAAGTCCTGGCCACTGTCGTGGAGGAGACGCAATAAAGATAGTTTGACTTGACAATAGATTCCCTATGAATAGGGAGGTCTATGGATGTGGATAAACCTGTCTTGTGCATGAAATAGTGATGGGTAAAAGTAGATTGAGGCCAAGTCTATCCTGGAGTTTGGTAACTGTTAGGTGTTTCAGAAAATCAGGAGATGGATAAGGAAAACTGATGTTATTTCTCTATGGGAGGGGAGGGAAAGATCATTCACAAGGTCATCAATCTTGAATTGTTTTGCCTTATGAGAACCAATTGGTTCTTGTAATGAAGCAAGAATGTCAAGTGTTTTTCAGGACCACAGGCAGGAATTTTGTAGTAATGGAGCCTTAAAACAGGAATACCTAAGTGTCACTGACCAACTGAATAGTCAGTCAGCGTCAGCAGGTCATAATCGAGCTAATGTTTTGAGCACGAGATTAGTGTAAAACTTTCGGCCCACACTTCCTATGCGCTCAGTACCATCCAGGGTACTGTGAGAGATATAGGAGTTCCTGTTGTTGAGAAGCTTTCAATCTAGTTTTGAAATAACTTTAGCATTTGTTGAGCACTTTTGGGGAGAAGAGGAGGACATAAAACTAATATTGTATTGATGAAAAATGGGTACTGGAGTGTTGATATAAACACTGAGCTGACAAGTCTTTAATCTCCATGAAGACAGGAAATTTATCTTATTTAAACTTCAGATTGCCCAGTGCCTTGAATAGCCTCCTGGAAACAGTAAGTGCTTAATAAATGTTTGCTGGGTCGTTAATTATTAAACAATCAATAGCATAACCAGGCCATGATTAGGGCTATAGGAATGACAGGAGAGGTTGGTTTCCTTTCTCAGTCTGTAATTTCTTTCTGCTACTAATTCAATGACATAAAACTAAGCTGCAGTCCACTGTCACTCTGGAAAATGGACATGGGGATTTCATGATAAACATATGGAATGTCACAGTCTGCAACTGGATGACCCCAAATCTCAAGGAAGGGAAATTTTATAAAGACCCTAGGCATACTGGGAAGCTTCTATATGCCTAAAGTATGCTGGGAAGATTGACTTAATACTTCTTTGAACTGATCATCATCTTACCTGTTCTGTTCCAGCTTTTCTTTCCAGCGTTCTGAGGGTTTTGGACGGCTACATGAAGGGGAAGAAAGAGATGAAGAAAATGGGGTCAAGGCAGTGCTGGCATTTTTACGAAGCTGTCCAAAACTTATGGGAGGAAACTAGCCACCATTTCATGAAATGTTTATCAAATAAAAGAGCCTGGACTTTGTGAACTCTGATCCAGGTCTGGACGTGGAACGTGTCACATGGAATCCCGAGCTATAAAGTTAATCTTGTTCTCTATTTTTAATTGAGAGAATCATAAAATATTTGTAAATGAGAAATGACAAATTATTATAAAATGCTAATAATTATTATGATACCTGACATTGATATAGCACCATAAAATTGGTAACACACCTTAGAAGCATCATCTTGTTTGAGACTTTAAACAACCCTGTGATAAGAATACTACAGAGAAGATTAATAATTAATTAATAGTTGAGTCAACTGAAGCTCAGAGATGTTAAGTGACTTGACCACATCACTCAATGGATGTCAGAGGTAAGATTGGCATTCAGGCCTTCCTGACTCCCAGGTAGTATTCTACCCACAATACCAGCCCTCAGAGCTTTGACTCATGACTAAGGATAATAAAAGTTTACCCTAGAATCATCTTACCTCCACTTATCCCAGTTTATTCTGGCAGACATTTCTGGGCTAGTCAATGCACGACTGTACAGTTCTGCCAGGTGTACTGCAACATTAAGGAAAGGGAGTTAAATTTCCACTTCCCCTTAGTATATAGAATGCAACCAATATTAACATCGAATGGCTCCTTGACGTTTACTGATTTCCCAGAATACTATGATTGAAAAGGACAGTGTTTAACCCAATTATCTTAGTAGTTTGTCTGAAAACCCACTTAGTAATAGGGAATATCATGGGATTCTCTTGACCTAGTGAAACTTACTACCCAGTAGTAAAGAATTTCATTCAAATGTTTATACAGTCATACAGTTGACCTGGAAGGGACTTCAGTGGTCATCCAATCCAATCCCCACCCCCACCCCCACCTTTTTTTTTTTTTTTAAAGCAATTGGGGTTAAGTAACTTGCTCAAGGTTACACGGCTAGTCATTATTTATGCGTGGGTGCTCATTTTCTGAGGCCGGATTTGATTACGGGTCATCCCAACTCCGAGGCCGGCACTCTTACTCACTGTGCCACCTAGCCGCCCCTTTAGGGCAATTGGGGTTAAGTAACTTGCCCAAGGTTACACGGCTAGGTTTTTTTGTTTGTGCGGCATTGAGTGTCAGGCCGGCTCCACTCAGGTCCTTCTGATTCCAGGGCTGGCGCTCTATTCACTGCGCCACCTAGCCGCCCCCCCCCCCTTTTTTTTTTACAGAGAAGGAAACAGAAGCCCAGAGAAATTAAGTGATTTGGAAATATAGACAGGAATCATCAGATGTGGGCTTTGTGGTCCAGACCTAGTGCTTTCTCTGTTGTGCTAAATGGCTTCTTAGTCAGGAGAGTCTTGTTCTTGGTGTTAGAATTGCTGATAATAAATCTGTTATTGTTCTCCATTGGAGTTTCCCTGAGAACGATGGTCAAGAAACAGAAAGGCCACAAAGGATCCTTGAGTCTATGTTTCCTGGTGTGCACTTGGGTACAATTTATTCTCAGACAATTTCTGATGAAATGTCTTGATTGCTACCCTGAAGATGGGCATTTCTTGATTTTTTTTCTTCCTTCTTACCCATACCCCATAACCAGAAACACACAACAATGGCCCAGAGAGTTATGGGTGAGGCTTTTAAGAATACAGCCAGGAAATACAATGATCCAAGACAATTCCAAAGGACTCATGATGGAAAATGCCATCCACATCCAGAGAAAGAGCTGTTGGAGTCTGAATGCAGATCAAAGAGTATTATTTTCGCTTTATCTTTTTTGTGTTTTTTTTTCTGTTTGGTCTATTTATTTTTTCACAACATGACTAATATGGAAAAATGTTTTACATGATTGCATATAAAAATCTATTTTAAATTGTTACTGTCTTAGGGAGAAGGGAAGTGAGGGAGAAAATTTAGAACTCACAATTTATTAAAAATGAATGTTAAAATTATCCTTACATGTAATTGAAAAAATAAAATACTATTAAGAATAAAAGAATATACAGTCAGGGAGTTAAAAAAAATACCCTCTTTCCTTCCTCATATAAGATTCACCTTCATATTTCCAAGACACAATAGCACATAATTTCTATCAGTGGCCCTCATGGTCATTTGGACCAGTTAAAGGTGATGTTTAGTTCTTTTAAATTTGAAGTCTTGTTAGTCACATATCTATAACCCTACTGCACATACCATACTCATATAGTACATCTTAATAATCTAAGTTAGGAGAGCTAGGTGGCACAGTGGGTAGAGCCCTGGGTCTGGAGTCAGAAAGACCTGAGTTCAAATCCGACTTCAGATATGTAATATTTGTGTGACCCTAGGCAAGTCACTTAACCTTGTTTGCCTCAGTTTTCTCATCTGCAGAGTGAGTTGGAGAAGAAAATGGCAAACCACTTTAGCATCTTTGCCAAGAAAACCCCAAGTGGGATCAGAAAATGTTGGATGACAAAAATGAGTGAACAACAAATGAAGGACTCTTCATTTATCTTTATTAATTGTCATCTTTTCAGAGTCTATCAGTTTATCTAAGTATGGAACACAGTGTGAGCAATGAACCATTGAAATGGATGAATAAGAACGGAGAAAATTAGCAAGAAATGCCTATCTTCAGGGGAGTGATCTTGATATCTCATCTAAAATAGACTGAGGACAGGAATACGAGATATTACAAAGGCATTATATTGCATATATAAAGTGTGTGAGAGATATTACAAAACATAATTAGCTGGACTTGGTGACTGATTAGTTATGGGGCTGAGGAAAAGTTCTGCATTAGGAAGACACCTTTTAAAAATAAAATTCTACATAAATTAAGGGGAGAAATACTGTACATAAAATCCCCCAATATTATTTTTTAGTGTAGTTTCCCCTGTGTGGACAATCCCTAAGTTTAAACAAAATGAAATCTGACATTTACCTTCAGGAAAGTGATCCTCTTTGGTTTTTTCCATTTTAGGGAAAGACTACAATGAAGATAGAATCATTTCAGTAAGATGATTATTTTTTAAAGCTAAAGTTCAGTCCAAATAGTATTCTTTTTAAAAAAGCAATTTATTATGTCAAAATTGATCTATAATGGAGATAATCCTAAATATATTAACTGCATTCTATGATTCATTCAGTATCCTTTTCGCTCAGGTGTTGCTTTCTCTTCAATGATTCTAAAAATGATTATTTTTAAAGGTATACATAAATATATTTATATATGTATATCAATGTATTTTATATGTTGCCTTCCTAATATATGCATATATACATATATTGCCTATGCATATAAGTATATATTAAATATTGCCTTCCTAACATATATATATATATACATACATATATATATATATATATATATATATATATATATATATATATATATATATATAGCCTTCTTAAGAACTAATAAAACCACAACATCTCAGAGTTGGGAGGGATATAGGAGATTATTTAGTCTAAACCATACATGAACAGGTAATCCCTCTACTATAACTCCAAGTGATTATTCAGATATTGCCTGAATTTATCTGATGCACAGAACTTACTATCTTCCCACACTAAACATCTTTACACAGCTATAGTGATTAGGAAACGTTTCCTTACATCAAGCTAAAATCAGTGTCTCTATAGCTACTACACATCTATGCTCTGTGGCTAAGCAAATACTATTACTACTACTACTACTACTACTACTGCTGCTGCTGCTGCTGCTGCTGCTACTACTACTACTACTACTACTACTACTATTACTACTACTACTGCCTCTTCCACATGACATTAGCACCTTGGGCAACTAGGCGGTGCAGTGGATAGAGGGTCAGTCCTGGAATAAGGAAGGTTTCTCTTCCTGAGTTCAAATCTGGCCTCAGACACTTACTAGCTGTGTGACCCTGGCAAGTCACAGCCCTGTTTGACTCAATTTTCTTATATGTTAAGTGGTATGGAGAAGAAACTGGCAAACCATGCTAGTATCTTTGCTAAGAAAACCCCAAATGGGGTCACAAAAAGGTGGACAGGACTGAAACAACTCAGTATCAACCACCACATGACAACTCCAGTCCTGCTCTATATTTGAAAATCATGTCTCCCATCCCCCTAAATCTTCTCTCTTTTAGACTAAACATGCACACTTCTTTCTTGAATTCCTTCATCCTCCTTGCTGTCCACTAGTGGATATGCTCCAGCTTATCAGCGTGCCTGTGAAGCTCAGAGCTGACCATGAGTCTCCAGAAATGACATGACCAAGGCAGAGACCAGCATGATTATCTCCTTTGTTCTGGACACTGACCTAAGACCACATTAGCTTTTTGGGCAGCCATGCACCAGTGTTGACTCAATGAGCTAGCACCCCTTGAAACGTTTGCTGTCCCACTATTTCCTCCCATCCTGTAACTGGCCTTCTTACTGTCTCTCATGTACAATATTCCATCTTCTGGTGCCTTTTCACTGGATGTTCTAGCAGGCCTGGAATCAGGAGTGCTGGCGGGCTCAAATGAGATAAAGGACATAAAATATTTTGTAAACCTGAAAGTGCTATATATAAATTCTGGTTATTAAATATGACTGTTATTATTAGCCTCTAGGCAGTAGACCTCCAGGCTATTGATGACTTCATTCCCTGGGCCTTCTACTGCATCTGTGCTGAGCTCAAGCAACATTCAGAGGGCAAAACAGGGGTATGCTGGTAAACATTTAACACTAGGGTTCTCTAGAAGAAAAAAAAAAGTATGCACATAGCCTTTTAAATTTAATCTATATTATTAACATTTTCTTAAATCTAGAAACTTGACAAAACAACAAATAAAGCCCTGATTTGTAGCAATTTTTTTATTTCTAAGGTATAAATGCTCACATTGAAAACTTAATGATTGATGCTCGTAAGCCCATTAGAGCTGGCTCCAGCACACCCCTACCTGGAGTGCTCTCCCTTCTCACAAGCACCAACTAGCTTGCCTGACTTCCTTCCAGATTCAGTTCAGACCTCACCGTCTTCAGGAAGCTTTTTACAATCCTCCTTAGAGCTAGTGACCTCCCTCTGGATTATCTCTCATGTATTCTGTGCGTATCTTGTACATGTGTAGTTGTTTCCCTCTTACCTCCCTCATTAGAATGGGAGCTCCTTGAGGTAGGGACAATGATTTTGGCCTTTGTTTGTATCCCCACAGCTTCCCATGGGATTTGGCATATTGAAAGTACATAATAAATGCTTATTGACTAGCTAATGTTTAAAAAACATATTTGTTTTATCCTATGAAGATGCAACTTGTTAACTTACTGTCATTTGCATAATTGATAAACTTATATCTGAGCTTTCTTTTAAGCTGTTGATAAAAATACTGAGAATAAGGGTCTCTTTTTTCACCATTTCCCTAAATATCTATTCTTTTGAAGACAGTGAGAAGCATTGAATTCAAAGGCTTTCCAACTGAAGAGGAAGTCTTAAAGTTCCAATGGGATATTTGCAGATATTTACAGAAGTGAGAGACTTTAGGGAAAGGGGAGAGAATGTGTTTAGGGAAACATCAGTATTACCGAGGAGGCTTTCCTTTCCCCTGTAGTGCATCAAACAATGACTCTGCTTAAAAAGAACACATTTCCACTCACCATGACCAACTTGAGCAGGTCTGCGGCATTGCCTCGCTCCTCCTCCGTCCGTGGATCCTTAACAGTCATTTCCTGTAATTCATCTTCCTTCTTTAGGATATGATTTATATAATCCTAGGTCAACAGGGACAACAAAGTCTAAGAAAATGGTAATGAATTTTTTCAATAATTAAAGTAGACTCAGATACCAATATTTGGAGTTTTTAGGGGTTTCAGGTATGCTGATTGTGAGAAATACTACAACAGGGATTCTTAACTTGGTATCTATGGATCCCTTAAGGGAGAGATTTCTGGGGGTCTGTGAATTTGGATGGGAAAAAATACATATATATTCATTTCCCCTAACAGAACATTTTCTTCAACAACAATTTAGCATTTTCTTTATTTAAACCTTATTCTCAGAAGGAATCCATATGTTTCAACAGACTGCCAAAAGGGGTGCACGAAACAAAAAGGCAAAGACCCTCTAGACTATAGTTTTCTTTTTGGCTTTAGTAGTCAATTTTCATTTATTACAGGAAAGAATATATCATTTATACTATGTATATACATACACACATATAGAGATTTATAGCCATATCAATAGCTAGATAGCTATATTTAAATCTATCTATCTATCTATCTATCTATCTATCTATCTATCTATCTATCTATCTATCTTGTATGTATGTAGTTGTTTGCATTCTACTCCCCCTGTTAGAACTTGAGCTTCCTATGAGCATATAATCCTATGTACAACTATGCAACTGGAAGGAATTCTCACTTCTACTGTTGCTTACCTAGAGATCCTTCTTTAGAGTGAAAAGCTCCCAGAATGACTAATAGGCAGTATATTATGATAATCAGTGATAAAAATGATAGCAAAAAACCTTTGCTTTCAAGACCCAGAGAGGGGTGACCAGGATGGTGAAAGCCCTTGAGATCATGCCCTATAAGGATTGGGATGTTTAGCTCGGAGAAGCAAAGGTATGGAGAGGATAGGGTAGCTTTCTTCAAGTACCTAAAGCCTGTCAGTGTGGAAGAGGGACTATACTGGTCCTATTGTTGTTGTTCAGTTTCGTCATGTCCAGCTCTTCATGGAAGAGATGCTTGGAGTGGTTTGCCATTTTCTTCTCTAGAGGAAACTGAGTCAAGCAGGGTTAAGTGACTTGCCCAGGGTCACATAACTATGAAGTGCCCGAGGCCAGATTTGAATTCAGGAAGAGGAGAATTCCTGACTTCAGACCTGGCACTGTCTCCACTTTGCATCCTAGCTGCCCTATACTGGTTCTGCTTGGCCCCAAAGGGCAGAATTAAACTTTAAAGAGGTAATTTTTGAATTGACATAAGAAAATACTTTATAATGATTAGAGTCATCTAAAAGAAGAATGGTCTGTATAGTAGAATATAAGGAAAAGCTGGAACACTAGATCAGTGCTGTCAAACAGAAATGGAGGGGCCACTAAATACATAAATATTCCTTTAGGTTGCATATTGACTTAGAAAACCACATATTAATATTATCTCTTTTTGTTGTATCCTTATATTTTTGTTAGGTATTTCCCAATTACGTTTTAATTTCATTCAGGCCACACTTAGAGTGTGGTGGGCTGCATGTGGTCCATGAGATGTTTGTTTGACACTTCTGGACCATATGACCACTTGCAGGGAGAATTGCTTAGATATGAGTTAGATTAGATGGTCTATGGGTTTTTTTCAACTCTCAGATTCTGTGATTAGGAAGATAAAGATGGTTCTGAGACATAAACAGCTGGTTAAAGAGGTAGGTGATTTAGATTTTGGAGTATGATTTAATGTCTTTGAAGAATAATTCTTTCTTTGTCAGTGCTTATAAAAATATATGTTTGGGGTCTTGTAAGTCTGAACAAAAGGACTTTAAGCTCTAAAGGAAAAGAGAAGACTTCCCATATGTATCTGCCAAGTTAGATACCACAAGAGGTAGTAGGTGCAACATAGGAAGAAGAATAACCAAAGAGAGAAGCAGGAATTTTAGATGATTCTATTCTAGAGGAGCACCAGTAATAAAACTCATGGCCTCCAAAGGGGTGCATGAACAAAGTAGGAACAATAATCTATAAATGTAAAGGGGTAAAGTGGATCTTCTATGTATCACTGAGACTTGGTAGCATTGGATTCATCAATCAAAGGAAAACTAGAGGTGTAAGTGATGATGTGGGAGTCGTTTAGGAATGGGGGATAACCTGTAATAGCACCTCACCAGAGTTCTGGAGGATGGAGACTCAGACATCTAGAAATAAGATAATGCTTGACTCTACTGACCAAAGTGCCTTCTCCAAGATGGAAGAACTGCTTTTTGAAAGAGTTTGATGTCTATGGTATTTATTCCATTTTTCAAAAGGTGAAAGAAACAGTGGGGAACACAGCTACATAGACCTGATTGTAATGGAGAAGGTTGTTGATGTATAAATCTTGGGAGGAAGTGATCATACCATTTTCGAGTCTGTGATAGAAATGTGGGCATAGATACTTTCAATATTAAAAAAAAAACAAATGATTTCAAAAAGTTCAGATAAATGATAGAGTCCTGTGACTTAGAGCTGTACAGAGGAAGTCTGTGAGAGAGATGGGAAGGTCTCAGAAAGAAAATTCTGAAGACAGAAATGCAAATTATTCTACTGAAAAAGAAGAGAGGGGGTTATCTAATATGGCTACCATGTGGCTACCCAAGGTATTAATCAAACAGCTTCAACTTTAAAAAAGATCCTCATAGAAGATGAAGGGAAGGGAAAGTTAAAAGGAGGGAACATGTAAGAGTGGCATGGTTCAGTAAGAAGAGTGCCAGGGGCACTAAAGCTAAGAAAACAATGAGGCTGGTAATGAATGGGAGGGACATCAAAAAGAGAAGGGGGCAAGAAAAAATGAATGAAAGAAAGGGTAGGACCCCTATGCCAGGTAGATGAGATGATAGAGAGAAATCATATCTATCATCTCAACTTTTGTTTTATCTTTCAAGGAAAATGATTTTTTTTAGATAGGGGAAGGATAGAGCAAAAGTGATACAGAGGGAGTCGGAACTAAAGATAAATGAGGAGTTAGTAAGATTTGACTATTGAATCAGACAAACAAGGACATAGGCAGCCACAAAGGTTCATTGCTACTAAAGACATGGACATACATGGAAATTGGCATCCATGTGGATGGCAAGGGGAATAGCCTCCTTTTTTCTTTGTCTTTGTAATAGCCTCATTTTTTTCTTTTTCTTTAAAAATTTTTTTTGACACTGGGTCTCTATTAAATCATTGGTCTAGTCTCCTTTTGATCAGTAAAGGACTTTTCACCTGCTTCATTTTCCTGACTTGGGCCAGTTCACCCCAGTGGCCCTTCTTTCCAAATGACTGATCATACCAACACTGACCTTCATATGGCTACCCAATTGGCTTAGCCCACTGTAGCTCAAGAGATTCTGTAGCTTCTCCTTCCCCAGTAGCAGAGATTATAAACTTACATGACTACACCACGTGGAGCCTCCTAACTGGTCTCCCTCTTCCAGTCTTTTTCTCTCTTTATTTTGTTCATTCAGGATACTGCCAAAATGATATTCCTGAAGCATGGTTCTAAGCAGGTCACTCCCTTGCTTAAGAAGCTGTATTATGCCCCAACTGACTCTAGGTTAAAAAACAAACTTTTCTGTTTGATATTTAAAGTCCATCAAAATCTGTCTACCTTTCTGGGTTTGTTTCACATTATTTCCTATGTGCGTTCTACATTCCGACCAGACTGTTCTACTTCTGTTTCCCCATATACAACATTCCATCTCCCACCTATGCACCTTTGCACAGGCTGTCTCCTATGTCTGGAATGCTCCCCCTCCTAACTTTTACCTCTTAGAATCCATTGCTTCTTTTAATTTTAAGGTTCATTTTGGTGCCACGTCCTACATTAAATCTTTCCTAATTCCCCAAGTAAGTGTTTCTTTACCCCTCAAATTACTTTATATGTGTTTTGTATTTGCTCATCAATGTAGATATTGTATTCTCCCAGCAGAATATAATCTCCTAGAGTACAGGAACAATTTTGTTTTTGTCTTTGTATCACCAACCCCTACCCTGGTGCCTTGTATGTAGTAGGCATTAAGTAAAAGCTTTTTGAATGAAGGAATGAACAGAGAGTTCCTAGCTTCTCTTAATGAGTTCCTGAATAAACTTTATCCTAGGCTACTGAAAGAACTTCTGGAATTACTGAGCCACTGTTAAATGAAAAAAAAAAAGAATATTCAATGAATTGCCAGACTTTCATGTTTTTGTTGCAAAAAATTCCCTGAACTTAATAGAAAATTTGACATCCAGTATCCAAGAGATCTAAGTACATATCAAAGACTAATTACAAGGGTCTCAATAAGACAGGCTGTTTCCTTTTTACGCGAGGAAATGTAAAATGTATGTCTAAGATTATTATTAGTAATTGGTTAGTTCAAAACTGTTTAGGAAAAGGAATAAAAGAGTAGTTATCTTACACAAATGAGGTGTGAGAAGAACTGACACAGAGGAATTAGAAAGGGGATGAGGGCTGGAAGTTCTTGAACCTTACTCTCATTGGCAATGGGTTAAAGAGGGAATGACATATATATATATATATATATATATATATATATATCTTTAGAAGGGTATAAAAGTCTTCTAAATTCAGAAAGAAATAAAAAAGCTAAGGGGAGGGAGAGAGGATTAAGGGAGGAATTTTTAGAGGGAACTTTTGGGGTATAGAAGGGTGTCTTGATTAATGGGAATGGGATAAAGAGGGAATAACATATATTTGGAAGGCTATCAACATCTTCTAAATTCAGATAGAAATAAGAGGATAAGGGGAAAGGGTGGTGGGAGAATAAGAGAGGGATCTTTGGAGGGGGTAGGTTAAATACTAGGAGTGCAAGATAGGTAGAAGAAAAGTAGAGAAGTCAGGAGGGATAGGAAATAAGAGATACACAAACATAAATAAAGATTAGGGGTAGAATTTGTTAGGGAAAAAAGCAGGGGTAGTAATCATGATCTGAGACAAAGTTGAAGCTAAAATAGATTTAATCCAAAGACAAAAAAGAGAAACTATGCTATACATCAGCCATATTAATCAACATTGCTTTAGACTATTTAAAATAGTCAGTATAAGGTTGGAATATTGCTGTGGTATAGGAAATGATTTGGTAGACTTGGTGAGTTGGTGGAAAAATATGGAAAGACATGGACTTATGAAGGAAGATGTTATCCACCCTCAGAGAAACAGAAGACAGACAAGTATAGTATGGTTTTATATAGATGAATATGAATGGTATGTCTACACACAAGGATGATTATAGATATCTAGGTATATAGAAGTGTATATAAGTGTATGTATGTGTATATGTATCTGTGTACAAGTTTGTGTGTGTGTGCTTAATTGTAGCTCTCTTGTGGGGGGAGGAAAGGAGGCAAAGGACAAAGTAAAAAGTGTATAGCAGAGAACAAAAGAAAACTTACAAGGAAGCAAAGAAAAATGGACAGCTCTAACACAATTTATTATATAGGCTTTCTTTTTTTTTTAATTAAAAATTTTTTTTAAAGCAACTGGGGCCAGTGATCTTGACTTCATAGCCTGGCAAAATTCTAGAACATATTATTAAAGTTATTATATGTGAGCATTTAGAAAGAAAGCAAAAAATAGGACAAAAGTAGAAAATATTCAAAGCTGGAAAAGATGTGGGAAGATAGTCATACTTATACACTGTAAGTTGGACCAACTATTCTGGAAGACAATTTACAATTACGTGAGAAAAGTTGCTGATCTGCTCATATTCTTTGACCCAGAGATCACGTTACTAGAAACATACCTCAAGGGGATCAACAACATAGATGTTTTATATATTGTCATTGAGGTGTTTCAGTCATATCTAACTCTGTGACCCCATCTGATGTTTTCTTGGAAAAGATAATGGAATCGTTTGCTATTTCCTACTCCAGCTCATTTTACAGATGAGGGAACTGAGGCAAAGTCAAGTGACTTGCCCAATGTCACATAGCTGTTAAATGTCTAAGACCAGATTAGAACTCATGAGGATGATTTTTCCTGACTCTAGGCCTGGCACTTATCTACTGCACCACCTACCAGCCCCATTCTATATATGCCAGCATATATTCATAGCAGCACATTAGCAAAAAACTGGAAATAAAGTAAGGAGCTATTGAACAAATTATGGTTACATGAGTATAATGGAGTATTATTTTATTGTAAAAAATGGCAAATATAAGGAGTCCAGAGAAAAATGACAATATGTAAACTGAGGCAGGGTAAAGCAAGCAGAATTAGGACAACAACATACACGAGTACAATGATGTAAATGAAAAGAAGGGACACAGGAAACAGTCCTAACCCTGGAAAAGAGATGAAGCACCTTTGTCCTTTTGGGAGATAATGACCTCATGGTTCCAGTTACCTTAAGAGAAAACTGCAGCTTTAGCTTCAGTTCATTCTTAATGACCTCATGCTGAATGAATTGCCGGACCTGGAGCACTTCGGGGGATTTTCGGATAGGTGCAGGTAGGTAAGCCAAGTGCATGTTCCCGATGGATAGACCCTTCCAAATGTGAGTTCCAAATGGGGGACCAGGAGTTTTCTTCTGTAAAAACAAAACCACTACCAATGATAAAATAAAATAGCTTATTATATAGAATGTTTTATAGTTAAAAGTATTTTTGGATCCCTGACTGGTCTAACATTTTCCCCAATACATTTTTTTTGAGACTGGATTTCCCTATCTCATCTCAGTTGGAAGTGGGACTATCCCATCATTGATCAGCATGGAGTCTTTGACCTGCTCTGATTCTAACCTTGCCTGGATTGTGTTTCCTTAGGCAATCCCTTCTCTCCTAGGGACTTGCCATACTGGTGCCAGACTTAGTGTGGACACTCCATCAGCTTTGGTCTCAGTACATGTAGCTCAGAACTCTTGAGCTCAAGTGACCCACCAGCTCCAACCTCCCCAGAAGCAGGGATAATAGACATAGGCCACCCTGACTGGCTTCCCTGATACATTTCACTAAGACTTTTATTTTGATAATTTGAAATCTAGATGCTTGAAGAATGGCAAAGCCAGGGGCACACAGGTGGTTTCCAGACAATGCTGTACCATGGAAAAGAGATAATTACCCAATATTCACTTAGGGCTAAAGAATTTTCTGTTCTCAGAATGGGTAGATTCTGTGGCAGTTTAGTACAGTGCTTGGCATACAGTAGGTGCTTACTAAACATTAATTGAATTTATTGTACTGGCAGCCCTGAGACATAGGTTTGTGGATACATAATATATTTGCTCCCATATCCATCCTGCTCTAGAAATTTCTTGAGAAGCCGTGCCTCTTTGGAAGATTTAGACCTATTCTGGATTCCCCTAGAGCTGTCCTTAAGTTTTTTTGTTTGTTTGTTTGGTTTTTTTTTTTTTTTGCAGGGCAATTGGGGTTAAGTAACTTGCCCAAGGTCACACAGCTAGGGTTTTGTGTGTGTGTGTGTGTGTGTGTGTGTGTGTGTGTGTGTGTGTGTGTGTGTGTGTTAAGTGTCTGAGGCTGGATCCGAACGCAGATCCTTCTGACTCCAGGGCCAGTGCTGTACTCACTGCGCCACCTAGCCGCCCCCGTGTCCTTAAGTTTTAAATAGGTCTCCAGAGTATATTCAAATTCCTAAGCCTGGGATGGTCTCTGTCCTTTAGCAATCACTTAGAATACAAAAGGCCACCTTAACATTGACCTACATTTGTGGGGTGTCCCTCTAAGTCCCTCTGTAGATTTCTTTGCTCTTTGCTTTAAAGTGCCTGGTGTGACTCATGACATACCATCACAACACTGATATAACCCAACAATGGTCATTTGGGTCATTCCAATGCTTCTTTGTTTTAGGAGTGTTTGTATATGTTGAATAGAACCCTAGATTGAAAGCCAGGAGATGGGCATTCATTCTGGTCCTAGGTCTGCTGCTAGCACAATTTGTCACTCAAATTTTTTGGCCCTCAATTTGGTCAATTATAAATTAAGAGACAATATCCCTTCCAGTTCTAAATTTCTAAGAGCTAAAAAATAATACCCTCAAAAGTGTTTCAGAGGAAGACAATTCATTTCCACTTTATTCTCAAACATAGTTTATATATAGAGTCTGTTGCTGTTCACTGGAAACATTGTATGCCTATGGGTGAAAGATTGAGTAGAGACTTCTCTGAAATGTCGTGACTAAACAGGGCATTGTATCCAGGGGTGGTTCTTATATTTAGTATCCATCCTACCTACCAGATGCCTCTTTTCTTCCCCAATGAATCAGGGGATCCATATTTTTGCTAGCCCAAGTAAGATAAATGACTAAGAGTTCAAACCCTTTCCTCCCACATTATTTTTCCCCTTTTTAGATAAGGATGTGGAGGCACACAGAGATCAAGTGACTTCCTTAGGGTTAGGTTAAGTTTTCTTAACTTAAGTTAGAGTTAAGTTTCTACACTGGGATTTGAAAGTAGTTCTTTCTAACTGTAATCCCCTATCCACTTGCCACACTGTGGGATAAAAGGCATCCTTTTCTTTGATATTCCTAACTCCCAAGACTTATCCTAGTGAGCTGGTGGGCTATTAATGGAGAGTCCTACCAATTTAAAAAGAAATTAGAGGCACTACTTGAAAAGTTCATTTTGAAAGCATTCAGAATGCTTCAGAAGTGCCACCTTCTTTCACTTCGTTCAGTTTTCTCAAAGAAATAACTAGCATGCTTAGCTGAAATTTTCTTCTAATAAGTCAGGGAAATGACCTATTGTGATTAGTGTCCATGATTAAGCATTTAATTCAATTTCACTTGAAATTTATTGCTTTTCTTGATCCATGTTGGTTATAAGTTTTTTTAGAACAAAGTGCTAAATAAGCTGGAAGAGGACTTAGAGATTATTTTAGTCCACCTTCTCATTTTACATATTAGGGAAGTGAAAGCCCTGAAAAGATGAAGTGTTTTGTCTGAGGTCACACAAACAGCTGGGGGGCACAGCAAAGATGGGGACCCAAGTGTCCTGGGTCTCAGTACAGGGTCCTTTCCACTATGCTAATTATACCCCCTGCCTCCTAATCAAACATGTCCCTTTATTAAGACAATCTAATTAAAAACAAAACTTAAAATATATTAGTTACTCCAGGATGGCTCTTATGGAAGATTTAAATATAGAAATACTTTGGACATAAGAAAATTCCACCCACAGGACCCAAACCTATGTTTCCTTCCCTCTAATCTTTTGCTTTTGAAGGACCAGGGTAATACTTGAAGCTTTTCACTCAAAATGTTTGCTTTTATCTTTGGGAAAACTTTATAGGGGAAATTTGTTTGAAAATGAATAAAAGTCTATTTTCTTCCACTATAGTCACAAACCTTGATAGGCCATCCCCATATGATTCTAAATATTCTAAATAAATAGCAAAACTATTTATCACATACTGCATTTTTCTAAAATAGTAAGTGAAAAGAAAAATAGAAGACATGAAAGGATTGAAACTATATTATATATATGTGGATATATATATATATATATATAACACTACATGGATATATACCTATCTATGTATATATGTGTATTTATATGTGTATATGTATATATATATATATATATAAAATTAAAATAATGTTATTGATCCTTTTGAAGTTGTTTTCCTTTAGAAAAACAGACCAAAGAACCTGTGCTAGTAGCCATCCTGGGGAGGCTAGGGTATTTGTTGTTACAATTGGGCAAAGGAGATAAAGGTGATTTTAATTGGTCTGGGTGAGTTCCCTAATACATTATTGTTTTAACTGGGGTGTGAGAAGCAGGGTGGTATGGTGGGAGTTGGTAAGAAGACCGGGTTCAAATTCTGCCGCTATCCCATACTGGCTGTAAAGGGTCAAGATTTGAGGGGAGCTGAGCTACTAGAGTGTGGGGTAGGAGTAGGAGTGGAAAGAAGAGGCAGGGGGCCACCAATGCTTCACACAGCATACAACTTTGTACCTCAACTGCAGGGAAAGTATTCCATGGTCTTGACTGGAGATTTATGGGAACAATAGTGTCTAATTCTTTCTTCATAACCCACGGAGACACTTCATAGAAAGGGCGAAGAACAGTGATACTCAGAGCACCTAGATCAAAGACAAGGTTCACAAGGATCATTTTCAAATCAAAATTCCTCTGCAGAATTCAGTGGGGCATCCATCCTTAGAGCCTCCCCATCTCTTTCCTTAGAACTGTGAGAAATCAAGCATCTTTGCTAAAACAAAGTAATTCAGTATTAATTCAGAGCCGTGTAAGCCTTGAGAGGAAAGAAGTAATCATCAGAGGACAGACACAAAACCAACTACTTTAATTAGCAGCTAGAGTGAAATATCTTCTACAATTGCCTGATTTATTTTTGTCAGTGAGGGATAGAGTGTGAGCGAAGCAGGCTGCTTTTAGGAACACTTTAATTCTAAATATGGTTCTGCCATTAATTATGTGACCTCAGACGAGTTGTTTGTTGCAGGTTTTAAAGGAAATTCTTTTTTGTGCCATCTTCATTTCCAAGTAATAATAGCTAGTATTTTTATGGTGTTGTTGAGTTGTTTCACATATGACTGACTCTTTGTGTCTCCATTTGGGGTTTTCTTGGCAAAGATACTAGTGTGGTTTGCCATTTACTTCTCCAGTTCATTTTGAAGATGAGGAAACAGAGTTAAGTGACTTGCCTAGTGTCACAAAGCTAATAAGTTCCTCAGGGTGGATTTGGACTCAGGAAGAAGACTTGCAGCCCTGTCATCTATCTATCCACTGAGCCACCAGATCACCTTGGAGTTTTCACAGCAACTCAACATTTATTCCTTACAACAACCTTTGTGAAGCAGGTGCTTTTAGTATCCCCATTTTACAGATGAGGAAATGGAGACTGGGAGAATGTAAGTGCATTGTTCAGCATCACATGATTCTGAGGTGGGATTTGAATTCAAGCTTTATTGATTTCAATTTCAATACTCTGTTCACTATACTACTAAGTTACCTGGAAACTCATTCATTTTCCCTCCAGAGAACAGTCCTTTAAATTTCAAATTCTTGAAGTCTCAAAACAAAACAAAACACTTTTCTAAACCTTCTCCATTTTCATTGTTGTTCAGTCAGTCAATAAGTATTTATTGAGAGCCTTATCATTAACTTACCACTATTGTGTTTGGGATTGTTCTACTTAACCATGGGAGAATGATGACCATAGATCATCGATTAAGAACTGCAAAGAACCCCAAAAGCCACTAGTCCAACTCCCTCATTTTAAAGATGGGGAAACAGAGGTCTATAGCATTAGGTAACCTGCCAAAATTCCCTTAGCTAATAAGCAACAGAGTCCAAAATAAAATCGTTCCAATTCCTCTGCTTGTTGGTGCTCTTCCCTCTCAAATAAGCTTCCCCATTAGAATGTAAGTTATTTGAGGGCAGAGACTATTTTTTTTTTTTGCCTTTCTTTGCACCACTAATGCCTAGACCAGGGGTAAGGAACTTGCAGCCTCAAGGCCACATGTGGTCTTCTAGGTCCTTGGGTACAACCTTTTGCCTGAGTCCAAGCTTTACACAACAAATCCTTTCATGAAGGAGATTTGTTTTGAGAAGTTTGGATTCAAAGGGCTCCACTAGAGGATCTAGAGGGCCATATGGGGCCTCAAGACCTGCATGTTCCCCACCCTTGCTCTAGAACAAAGTCAGAAGTGCTTGTTGGCTGAATGATTGATTGCTATCTTCCAACAGAACTTGCTGCTAGGTGTGAAGACACTAATCATTCTTGTCTCCATTTTCCAAGCCCTCAGCTCTTCATAGCCATTAAGGACCTAGATACCAAGTCTCTTATGACCAAGACTTCATCCAGGATCAGTACCTCAGATATCAGCTTGATCAGTAGCCAAATTCATGTTCCATATGAAGTATATCTCCTAGGTGCCCATTATGCTCCCACCATTTTGGGATTAGACAAAGGAACCAATGCCAAGTTAGAGTTTAGTCTGATTCCTTGGGAAAGCTCAAGTTCCTGACTGAATTCACTAGCTACCAGTTCAAATGTCTAATTTAATCTCTTTGTTGACTCAGACTCCTTTCCCTTGGTGTTTGACAAGAGCATCACAGGAGTCTGGAAGCTCCAGTAAACCAAATGACAGACTTGAACCTCTTCTTCCCTTAATCCTTATGACTCAGGGAAATCTCTGCTGAGGTACTCATGAGGCTTTTCTTTCCTGGTTTTCCTTGACTGTTCCCTTGAAGTCTCCTCTAGTGGATCATTATTCAAGTCCTGCCCTGTGTATGGGTTGTCTTTCAAGGCTCTATCATGAGTCCTCTTCTCTTTTTATTCTACATTCTTTTTTTTAAATCAATTCATCAGTTCCCATAGGTCCAATTATCATGTGTGTACAGATGGCCCTGGAACTACTCCTGGCTTTGTCTCTCTCTCCCCTCTCCTTTGCTCTCCCTTTCCTCTCCCCCTTCTCTCCTTTTCTCTCTCCTTTCCCTTTCCTTTCTCTTTACTCTCCCTCTCCTTTCCCTCTCCCCCTCACTTCAGGTCACACAGATTCTCAGCATTTGGGTCTGCCTGACCTCTTCACTCCCCCTCACCCACTATTCAGTTACCAAGTCTTGTTAATACAACCACAATCAATCATCTAGCATTTATTAACTACTCTGCACCAGAAACTGTGATAAACACCTTCTTTCTTCCTCCTTCCACTCACTCAATCACTGCCTTAATTCAGTCCCTTCTCACTGAAATTTTGTGAGAGTCTCCTCTGGTCTCCCAGCAGTCAGACTATCTTTTATCCATTTTATCCTTTACACTGCTGTCAAAATAATATCCCTAATGCACAAATTTGATCATGTTCTTCCCCTGTTCAAAAAAAAATATTACTTCTAGGTCAAAACAAAACCTAGAAACCTGGCATTTAAAGTTTTCTGCTATCAGGTGCCTCCCTTTCTATATTTCATATAACTAACCTTGTTACACTCTGTGTTCTAAGCAAAATGGCCTACGACCTCTACCCTGAACATTCCATTCCATCTCCTATCTCTATGAAAACATACAGGACATTCTCCATGGTCCTTAAAATGTTAATTTCCTTTAAGGCTCAACTCAGATGCCACCTACTATGGCAAGTCCTTCCTAATCCTACCTGTTCATTTCCTTTCCTCAAATCACCTTTTATTTATTTATCTGTTGGGATAAAGATTATTTCTTTAGAATGTAATTTCTTTGTGGGCAGGAATCACTTCATTTTTGTCTTTTAATTCCTAGTTCCTGGTACCATACTTTGCACCTAAAAGGTATGAATTCATGACTGTTGCTCTTTGGAAATTATTGATTAGGATGATGATAGACTACTGGGCTTGGAATTAGGAAGATTTCTTTGTGAGTTCAAATCTGCTGTCAGATATTTATTAGCTGTGTGACCCTGGGCAAGTCACTTAACCCTGTTTGACTCAGTTTCCTCATCTGTAAAATGAGTTGGAGAAGGAAATGGTAAACCATTCCAGTATCTTTGCCAAGAAAACCCCAAATGGGGTTATGAAGTGTCAGATATGACTCTAACAACTAACAACAGCAATCTTCCACTCAGTGCAGAAATCTCAAGTTGCAGGCCAGCATTGTCACAAATCCTTCTAGCTCCACAATCCTTCTAGCTCAGCACTGTCTCTGACACAGGCACCCAAGGACAGATCATAGAAGGGCATAGTTTTTTTTAAAGGCACCCAAACCAAATCATTTGGGGCTTTCAATCTCTTATGTAAAGATATGAATAATATAGGGAAGGAAAGGTTCTACAGATTTCCAACGTGGGTGATACTACCTCCTGGGGGGGGGTGCTCTAATGATCTAGGGAGGCAGTATTTATTTTAAAGACATGTATTAAAAACAACAACAACAACAACTATCAAAGGATTCAAGAGGGGTGGAGCCAAAATGGCAGCATAGAAGCAGGAAAACTCCATGAGCTCCCCCCATAACCACCTCATATACTTATAAAATATGACTCTAAACAAATTTTAGACCTACAGAACCCACAAAGTGACACAGAGAAACACATCTCCTGCTGAAAGATGCCTGGCAAGTAGACAGGAAGGGTTTATCACAGCAAGCTGGGAGCTGAGCCTAACCCCAAGTGAGCCTGCAGTTTTAGCCCCAGGGTGTCCCCCGACCAGCAGCAGCTGGACTTTGGGAGAGTGGATCACCAATAGCTGTGGCAGTTCCCAGAAATACCAACCCATAAGTGCCAAAGACAAAGTAAAAGGTCAGTGTAGAACTCTGTTGTAACTGGGGAAGATGGAAGCACTGTCTGGCCTCTGCCCCCAGAGCAAGAAGTGGTGGAGGTGTGGCAGCTGAGCAGCTGTCTCCACATGGCTGCTTCAGAGTCCCCAGCCTGCAGATTGTAGAGGGGCCAAGCAACCATTCAGAGGGTAATCGCTCTTGCTTTATCCTACATGGATCTGGATCACTATCTTGGTGAGGTGTGTGAGACAGAGCTGGTGGGGGCTGTAGAGATGGTGCCCTCCTCATAGCTCTGGCAGCTACAAAAACCTCAGTGATTTGGGACAAAGCTCTCTCATCTGGAAGCAGAGTTCTATTGTGGCAAAGAGCTCAAAAATCAAGTAACTGAGTGTCAACATGAGCAAGAAAAGGAAGCAAAGCAAACACAGCAATCCAACTTTAGATTCCCTTTTTGGGGACAAAAAGGATCAAAGCACCGAATGGCAGGAAGACAATGAAGTCAGAACTCTTGCACCAAAATCTTCCAAGAAAAATATGAACTGGTTACAGGCCATGGAGGAGCTCAAGAAGGACTTAGAAAATCAAGTAAGAGAAGTGGAAGAAAAATTGGGAAGAGAAATGAGAATGATTCAAGAAAAATCATGAAAAGAGAATCAACAACCTGACTGAAGAAAATAATGCCTTAAAATAGATTAACTCAAATGGCAAAAGAGTCCCCAAAAACCAATGAGGAGAAGAATGCCTTAAAAAGCCAAATTTGCCAGATGGAAAAAGAATTTCAAAAGCTCACTGAAGAGAATAATTCCTTCAAAACTAGATTGGAGTAAATGGAAGCTAATGACTTTATGAGAAATCAAGATATTATTAAACAAATCCAAAAGAATGAAAAAATAGAAGACAATATGAAATATCTCATTGGAAAAACCACTGACCTGGAAAATAGATCCAGGAGAGATAATTTAAAAATTATTGGACTACCTGAAAGCCATGATAAAAAAAATAACCTAGAAATCATCCTTCAAGAAATTCTCAAGGAAAATTGCCCTGATGTTTTAGAACCAGAGGGCAAAATAGAGGTTGAAAGTATTCAACTCTTGAAAAGAGTTGATCCCCAAAAGAAAACTCCTGGGAATATTACAGCCAGGTTCTGGAGTTCCTGGATCAAGGAGAAAATATTACAAGCAGCCAAGAAGAAACAATCTGAATCCTGTGGAAATACAATCAGAATAATAGAGAATCTAGCAGCTTCTGCATTAAGGAATCAAAGGGCTTGTAATATGATATCCCAGAGGTCAAAGAAGCTGGGATTAAAACCAAGAATCACCTACCTAGCAAAACTGAGTATCATGTTTCAGGGGAAAATATGGTCATTCAATGGAATAGAGGACTTTCAAGCATTCTTGATGAAAAAACCAGAGTTTAATAGAAAATTTGACATTCAGATACAAGAAGCAAGAGAAGCATGAGAAGGTAAACAGGGAAAAGAAATCATAATGAACTTATCAAAGTTAAACTATTTAAATTCCTACATGGAAAAACAATAATTGTAACTTATGAAAATTTTCTCAGTATGAGAATAGTTGAAGGGAATATAAATGTGTGTGTGTGTGTGTGTGTATATATATATATATATACATATATATGTATGTATGTATGTATGTATGCATATGTGAGTGTTTGTATATATGTGTACAGGTATACATAGACAGAGGGCATAGGACCTATTGAATAGGAAGGGATGATACTTAAAGGCGAAATTGAGAGGGGAGAAAGGAATATAATGAGAAGAGATGGGGAGAGACAGAATGGGATAAATTATCTCATACGTAGATATATGCACTCCAAAATACATTCCCCCAAAGATTCATGCACAGATATAGAGATACAAACACATACTAGCTAGGCAACTAGGTGGCATAGAGGATAGAGTGTTGGAGTCAGAACAACCTGAATTCAAATTTTGCTCTCAGATGCTTACTAGCTGTGTGACCCTAGGTGAGCCACTCAACCTCTATTTGCCTCAGTTTCCTCGACTGAAAAATGGGGACAAAAATAGCACTAACAGAGCTAAGAAATATCAAATAACAAAATCAACAAGGCAAAAGTAGCAGCATGTGTATGATACATTTAGAAATTTGGGTGGTTTTTTTTTTTTAGTGCCATGATTTGAATACTGTTGTGAGAATCAAATAAGATAATATATTATTATATGATGCTATTATTATGATATACTTATTATTATATATTTACATAATTACATATTTATTGTTACATATTTACATAATTACATATTATTATATGTAAAAGGACATATCTGTCCTCTATTCTTTTTGGGAACTCTATCTCACAGAAGCATGTGAAGAGTTCAGGAGTCTTCAGTGTTTCTCCTTTGATAGGAGGTCAGGGAACACACAGTAGCATGAGGCATGGACTTGTGTCTGAGCAGCAAAACTGGTAGGGGAGACAAGAAAAAAATGGCAGCCAGGAATTGACCTTGTTGTCCAGCTCTTGGACATGTTGATGTTCAGTGTTCACCTGCTTATTATGCCAAGAAGCAAAAATCATCTCTACTTTACCTCCTTCATTTTGATGTTGTTTGTGCTGGAGGAAATAAGAATGCTCTCTCTGGGGCCACCCTGACATTGTGCCATGAATGCTTTTAGACTTCCATGATAAAGTGGGAAAGTGAAAAACACCAAAAATTGCTGCACATATCCATCTAATACACTGTTGTGAATGATGGTAAATGTCATTCTCTGTGTTGGGGGTGGCAGGATGAGCCCAGTGTGTTTAGTAAAACCTCACTCCCTAAGAGGCATGTGCATGGAGGTGATTAGCTTGGAAAATGAGAATTCAGAGTGTTCTGTTACTTGCTTTAATTACTTGTTATAATCCCTGCTTTGTTTTAAGTAAATGATCTTTGCTTTACCTTATGCTGGCTTGGTCAGGAGAAAGTCAGTGAAAATGGGAATTTATGAGCTGTGGACTGAAATAAACAATTACCCAATGAGTACCATAGACCTAAAAGTAGCAGACAATAGGGGACCCTGTTAGGAGTGCTGTGTAGAATATATATAAACACATATGGAAATAGATACGAATGCACAGATCTACACAGACTTTATGTGCTTGTGTTTCTGTGTGCTGTGGACTTTATTCAATATAATTGTCCATCCTTAGATTCTTTATTCATCTAATAAATTTCACTGGAATCCACTAATAATTTTTTTAAAGAAATGTCCATTTGAAAACTTTTATCAGCTGCTTTTTGCTTCAAAATGGGTGTCTGTGTAGTCAGAAGATCTGGGTTCTAACCTTGCCTTTCTCTCTCTGGACCTCAGTTTCTTTAGCTGTAAGAGGAGGGGGTTGGTTGAGATGATTTCTATGGTCCCTTCTGGATCTAAACCTATGGCCCCAGGATCATACAACTCAAATAAAGCTTATGGTGTATCTTAGTATTAGATATTAGCTTAAACAGTGGATCAAATCTCATCCAAAACAGCAAATAAGAATGAAGAAAAAGTGATAATGTCGGACTCTGGGGTCACGGGGATGGGGGATGGAAGGAGTAAAGGAGACAGTGGGTTCAAGGGAAATAATGATAATAATAGCACTATAATAACAACAATAAGTTAGCATTTACAAGTGCTTTATATAGTATATTTATTTATATAGTTTGCAAAATACTTGACAAGTATTATCTCACTTGATCCTTACAACCAGGGAGGTATGTACCATTATTATGATTGTTACCACTTTACAGATGAAGAAACTGAGACAGAAAGTTCAAATGACTTGGCTAAGATCACAAATCTAGTGAGTGTCTGAGGCAGGATTCAAACTCAGCTTCCTGTTAGAGTTTCTTTGGGGCAGAGAAGTGATGGCAAGGGTATTATTTGTTCTCACCGAGATCATAGGGTGTCTATTCACACTTATCTACTCAATTTTCCAACCCCTCAGCATAAATTTCAGGGCATATGCTTATCTGTATTCATGTGCATGCCTGTCTTTGATTCTGTGTATCCCCAAGAGGTCTTTCCTACCTGGGTACTCCTGTACGGGCTCCTGCAGAACGGCAGTGGTCGATTCCCCATAGGCTAAAGCTAGATACTCTTCTATGTCACTATTCCGAAGAAGTTCAGTTCCCGAGCCATCCGAATAGATAACAAAAAATCTATTTAAGTAAATGTGATTCAGTTAATTGATGAATACAGTAAAAATATCTCTTTCTATTTTAAAGGAAAGATTTTTGGGCCGTGTTTTTAAAGACTACCTGGGGACATGTTCGCCGTAAGTTTGAAGAGGATTTTTTTCCACTTTATCAGGCAATAAACTGTCATAATCTTCACTTTCCTCCTCCACAGTCTCCTCCTCCAAGCTTGCTTCAGGGATGACAGTTGATATGGTGCCATCTACCATGACCTAAGAGTGAAGTAATTTATAGAGGGTGATGAAGGATTGAATTTAAAAGAACATACTATCAAGATAAGGATTTCTCTTTGCTCAAGTTGAGAGAGTAGATGATTTTTTTTTTACTCTGGGGAATCCCTGGTTTTTATTCAGCTAAGGTATTCTTAATTGGCAATCAACATTCCTTGTCAAGTTTCATTAATTTGCAATTTTAAGATTGTTTCAACATGTCCCTGTCTGATCTGATTTGGGAAACAAATAAATAGGTTGGACCAAACCTAGTTAATCTTTATTTAAATACAAATTAGGTGACCTTATTATAAGGGGTATAATTTCTGGGGCACTGGAAAGATTCCAGTGTTCCGCTCTTCCACCCCATCTCTTCACCATCATACCCTCCTACCATTTTTCTATTACCTGCTCCTTGATACCAGGAATTCTACTATTAGACTTTTACTACCTAGGTCCTGGTGGATAGGAAGTACAAAGTAACTGCTTGTTGAATTGAACTATTTAGAATGCAAATTCCCCTGAGAGTGGTAATACTTCAAGCCATCAGTGTTAAATTTAAACAGAAGCCTACTGGCCACATATTGACTTAACATGACCTATGTTGTATTGTATTTTTATTTATTTTGCTAAACATTTATAAATTACATTTTAATCAGATTCTGACTATACTCTAGAGTTGACACTTCTGCTTTAAACTGTCACCAACTTGTACTTCAACTTCATCTTTTGTCTTGGGGTTTGGGTTGTTGTTAGAGTTGGTCCTTTGTTCTTGAAGAGGGCCAATGATATCACAGGCTAATAGCTTGACTTGCTCCTCAATTGGATCTTAGTGAATTAGAGCTAGGCAAAGTCTTCAGCCTCACTATATTCAACAATAACAACAACTTCAATTTCATCTCTTGTCTTGGGATTTGGATTGTTGTTGTTGTTGGTCCTTTGTTCTTAAAGAGGACAAATGACATCACAAGGATGATGTCTTGATTTCATGAATTGGATTTAAGTGAGTCAGGGTTAGGTAAAGCTGTTAGCCTCACTCTAACAACAACAACAACAACTTCATCTCTTGTCCTGGTCCTGGGGTTTGGATAGGAGGTGAATAGGATTTACTTTTTATTTATACTTTTATCCCCAACACTTAGCACAATGTTTGATATACAGAAAATACTTAGTAAATAAATACTTATTGGCTGCTTAACTTAGCTTTGCTTAAGATCAGACTTATTGTTGTTGTTGGTTGAGTCATATCTGACTCTTCATGACCTCATTTGGGGTTTTCTTGGCAAAGACACCCGAATGTTTTACCATCTCCTTCTCCTACTCATTTTAGAGATGAGTAAACAAAGACAAAAATGGTTAAGTGACTTGCTCAGGATCACACAGCTAGTAAGTGTCTGAAGCTGGATATGAACTCAGGTCTTCCTGACTCCAGTCCTGTAACTCTATTCATTGCATCACCTGGCTGCCCTAAGGTCAGAATTAGGAAGGACTAAATCATAGGACACATAATGAAGGTGATGCTATTGCTAGCCAGGCAATATCTGGGGTATGACATAATAAAAAAAAATAGATTCTTAGTCATAAAAATCATTTAGTCATTTTTAGTGATTTTGAAAATCACCACATGAGTAATGAAGAGCACAGGACGAAGAAAAGGGATGTCTGGTGCAGAAATCCCCTTCTCAATTCTTCTCTGAACCCACTGCTCCTTACAAATCTATCTTACCTCTCTTCCTCTTGCTTCTATCAATAGACTTCCAATAAAGCAAAAAAAAACCAAACAAACCATAGTTATTTTTCTACATACATGGTGTGTATGCTCTCACCTCTATTCACTTATCTAAGTAAATGCCGTTCTATCCATTCTTTCTGATCTGTTGACATATAATTTGAATCTCTTCCCTTTTTCCCTTTTCCCCTTTTCTTTCATTTGTCTATCTGGTTTTAAAAACTTTTTGCCATCCTGATTTGCCTCTGTGTGTGCATGATGTATTTGTGTGTGTGTGTATATATATGTATGTATGTATGTATAGTATATATGTATGTGATACTTAGGAGTAAAATGGAACAAGTCAGTCTTCTAAAGTACTTAGTTTATAAGATTTAGGACCAAAATCATAGACCATCTAATCTAACACCTTCATTTGAGAACACATTCTATTTACCTGAAAAACATGTCCTTCAGGATCTAGAACTTCACAGATTATGTCGGAAGTGTGCTTCATAATGTACCTGCTGGCTCTTAGCTGCTCACGCTGGCTGAAAGGGTGGTAGAGGGTATCACTGCTTGATTCATGGGAATAAATGGCTGAGCAATCCTTATCAATAGAGAGGCAACCAGTGCTGGGGGGAAGCACCTAGCAGGAAGGCAGAAAGAGAAGAAAATTGACTTTATTACTCTTTTAAAGAACCTTTGAACTCACTATTAGAACAAAGTTTATTTAACTCACTAGCCACAAGTTTTTTAAGAGTAAACCACAAACCATGTAAGTATTATGCTATACAATAAATATCAAATAAGCTTTGGGGCTTAGGGTTCCCAAGTCATCCTACCCCCAATGCTGTCACTGCCACCCAGTTCTAGCCTCTTTCTGTTTTCCCACGTGGGGAGGGGAAAGACACAGGGACAAACATAAATCTAGAGGGCAAGTTCATTTGACTTTTCCTATCACAGCCTTGATTTTGCCATGGCTCACAAATGCACCATTTCCATGTTCATGAACTCTGAAATCTCATCTGATCACAATATATCATCATTCCACCTCTCCCTCTGCCACCCAATACCAACCATTATGCACTCTAATAATTTTTTTTTGCAGGGGGAAAGGCAGGGCAATTGGGGTTAAATGACTTGCCCAAGGTCACATGGCTAGTAAGTGTTAAGTATCTGAGGTGGGATTTGAACTCAAGTTCTCCTGACTCCAGGGCCAGTGCTCTATTCACTGCGATACCTAGCTGCCCTGACCTCTAATCCTTTGAACACTCAGTTTTCCCCACGATATTACACTTATACTAACTATATTCTTTGCCTTTCCCCATCTTGATCTCTCAGTGAACCAGTTTAACTCTAACTACCTTCTTGAATCCCTTGCCGCCTGATCATATCACTAATTGTGCCCTGCCAAGACCAAGCTTTGGATCATTCATTTAATCTATTGGAGGACTTATAGTCCTCCTTAGTTCCTATGCCTTGCTGCTGAATAAAGATGGTGAAAAACATGCAACCATTCAGATTGGATAAACTATAAATTTATGCCACACAACCTCAACTGAACTTTCACTGCTGCTAGGCAATTCTTTTAGATCTCCCTAATTAATTCACTATCACACTCACCACAGTGGCTCTTGCAAACTGTTCCATGAAACCACCCATAGCTCCTCCTCTAGCCATTCTCCCATCTGAGAAACTAAAGTTTTACTGAAAAAAATTGGTGGCATTCACTGAGAGCTCCCCCTCCTTTTTGTTCCATGTGACACAAATGATTCCTTCAGCTACTACTGGATGTTAGTGCCCCACAAATTACTTTATGCATTTATAAATTTACTTATGTATTTATTTCCTCCAATAGATTAAATTTTGTGAGGACAAAGATTATTTCATTTTGTCTTTGTATCTCTAGCATCTACTTATCTTCCTAGCACATAGTAGTCACTTAATAAATACTTGTAGATGGATTGATAAAGAAAACATTTCCTAACAATGAGAACGATCAAAAGAGGAATCAGCTACCTTGGACAGTGGTCTCTGAGGTCACTGAGGTCAATTTGGAGCACTATAATCCCAGCCAATATCCTCTTATCTTCTTCCTTTCCTGGAGTTTGATATTGATTTTTATGTTTATGTGATTTGTGATCTATCTGTACATACACATCTGATTCTCAAATGACTTCTGTGTTGATAACTGGTCAATTTCTGATGCTAAAAATAATTAATTTCAATTAAAAAATGATGTTGTTTAGTATTTTCAATGCCCTGTGCCTTCCAACTCTTTTATTGGAGAAAATATTATTGATGTATAGGCAGGAGGTTTCTGAGCAAACCTTTGTTTTTTGACATTTCTTGATAATAACTTAATTTTTTTCCACCATTGTCATCCTGCATCTACCATCTCATTAAAGCAAGAGCATGAAGGCTAATATTGACCTGGGAGTATTGTCCAGTTCTTCATAGATTATCTTTGCCTCCTTCTTTCACAACAGATGTTGGCATATAAGATGCAGTTTTCTTTATATTGGTCTGTTTGATTCTGGTTACTCACTGAAAACTCTGCAAGGTGAGCTATCCAGGAGTCCCATGAAATGATGTATCTTGCTTTTGGATACAAGATGAAACCAACTCTTGCTTACTCTTGAAGGAGAACTTGTGAGCTCTCTTTCCATTTAACTGTAGCTTCTTTTTTTCTGGTTTCACTTAAAGCAAGAATGTCAGTATGATTCAATGCCTCCTGTAGCATATTTACTCACTGAGTAGCTAGAGACTCTACATTTTAAGCACCAGAAGTTAAATGAACATTTAGAGACAACCTAAAATTGACGTGTCTTTCAGACAAGTCTAGACTTTGTCTTTGGTATCTATCACAGTGGAAATGAAAGGGAACTCCATAGGACAGAGTGTGTCTTGTACTTTCCTTTGTTTCATAGGTTGATACTGCCAAAAAATTCATCAGCAAATGACCAACTTTCTGGTGATGGTCACTTTCATACTAAGACTTGTCTTCAAATAATGGAGTCATTCTCTCTTGCTTCATAGAACCCACCAGTTTGTCTAGCACCAGGGGTAGGGAACCTGTGGCCTCAGGACCACATAGCTTTCTAAGTCCTTTGGTGAGGGCTTTTGACTGAGTCCCAGTTTTATAGAACAAATCCTTTCATTATGGGGATTTATTCTGTAAAGTTTGGATTCAGTCAAAGGGTCACACTCGAAGACCTAGAGGGCCACATGTGGCCTTGAGACCACAGGTTCCCCATCCCTCATAGCCTTATAAACCCCAAAGTCATGCCTGAGACTATATGTTTAGGACTTAACAGGGGTCCTATTTTTCCTCCTTCTTCAGGAAGCCAATTTAGCCTTGGGACAAATTTTAATAAATCCAAAATACTTCACACAGCAAAAGTGATGATTTTGGGAGCTTGGGATGTTACAGAGCTAAAAGAGGAAGACAAAAATAGGTATTGCCTTTTCCAGAAGAAAATATGAATTAGGTTAATGCTGAATTTGTATTTGTTTCATTTTTTTATTTTCCTCACTAAAATGTAAGTTTCTTGAGAATATTTCCAACTGTGCAAATTTAAGCACATCACTTAAATTCTCTGAGCCTGAATTTCTTCAACCATAAAATGGGGATATTGTGAACCTTGAACCAGCACTGCTCAGTGAAAGGAGTAAGGGACTAGGGTATGAATCCCAGCTCTATCATTTATGCCCTGGGCAGTCCTGGGACAATCATTTCTCATATCTGGGCCTTAGTTTCTTCATTTGTAAAATAAAGACCAGATGAACTACAAGGTTCATTCCAGTTATGTGCATTTTGCATATGCTTATTTGGGTACATGTGTTCTCCACAATTAGAATGTAAGCTCCTTGAGGGCAAGGCTATTTTTTTTTGTCTTTTTGGAGGGGGGAAGGCAGGGCAATTGTGGGTGAGTGACTTGCCCGAGGTAACACAGCTAGTAAGTGTCTGAGGCCGGTTTTGAACTGAGGTCCTCCTGACTCCAGGGCCAGTGCTCTATTCACTGTGACACCTAGCTGCCCCCAGCAGAGCTGTTTTTGAAAAAAAATTTTCTTTGTATCTCCAGTGCTCAGTGAAGTGTCTTAATACAGAGTAAGTTCTCAATCAATGCTTTTTGACTGACCTATAAAACATATAAATGTGAGTCCTTACATATCTTAAAGGACAGCTAAGAAGGATATCAGCAACAATATTCTATTTTTACTGGAATATTGCTACACATGGAAAAAAGAGTATGAAAGGAACATCTGGAAGGCAAAAGATCACTGGGAGCCCTCATCCATACTACTGGAACCGTCTGCACCTTTCACCTTGGCTCACCTGGTATGTCCCTTGTGGCTTTGCAATAATTGATGTCCCGTCTTCGAAAATGGCACAGCAGCTGCTGTCCTCACAGTTTGTAATAACAGAAGCATAGTGGGGACTCTCTATTCGCATGCACTTCACTTGCCTGGTGATGGACCACGGGGATTCATCTAAGAGCAAATAGAGGTGGTCATGGTTGAAATGGTGCTGGACTAGAGGAACAGACTTTAGGTTTTAGAGCTAAGGCTCTCTTTATTCTACAGGGTTCTTTTGGAAAGCACACAACTGAAAGGCAGAGAGGAAATCTGGGATTACTGCTTTTGATGCCCTCTTTTACAATGTGTGACTTTCTGATACCCTGTGACTCAGGACTGGCCATTTCTTTTCTGCCAAGACTGCTCCTCTTTGTGCTGGAAGCAATGTTTAATATGTTTAAGCAAATAAGGGAACCTGAGTTCAAACACATTTTTTTAAAAAATTGAACACAAACCCCAAGGAAAACAAAGTTGGTATGTTCATTAATTGAACGCACCAAGTTGAAGTTGAAAACAAAGCTAGTATATTAATCAATGCTGCCCATTGAGGGTAGGGACTTGATAAAAGAAAGGAGGACCAAGGAAGTGGGATAGCCTGGAAATGGTCAGGAGACCTGAGGTCAAAGCCCAGTCTTGCCACCTATTAGCTGTGTAACTTACAACAAGTAACCACTGCTCTGAGCCTTGACTTTATCATCTGTACAATGGAGGAGTTAGATTGATCTTTATGATTCTGTACAGCTTTAGCAGCCTATTTGATCTAAATGAATATATGGTGAAGTTTAAATCAGAACAGGATTTGGTTTTCTGGATACAGGGCACAGGAATAATGAACTTTTGAAATGGAAATTGTGGCTCTCAAGCAGAACTGAAAGAATGCATTTGCTTGGTGGCTTGCTAATCAGATCAAGAAAACTTTAGATTGAGAATGAAGAGAATGGGGAGAAAAGTGCCCAAATATGATGATTTAGTACCCTATAAAACAGTAAGAGGAAGAATAATGGAATTTCCCAGTAATTCACAAGACATAATGGTTTGATTAGAAGGGGCAGAAATGACACTGAAGATCTGAGATATCTATATACCATCAAGGCTAAGAGTATGGAGAAATTATTGAAGCAAACTTGAGAACTTAAGGCATGGTGGCAAAGATGAAAAGAGTCTTGGACTAGGAGACAGAAGACATAGGTCTGCCTGCATGACTCTGGGCAGCTCACTTAAATGCCTTTCTCCACCTGTAAAATGAGAATGATGGAGCGGTTGATCTCTAAGCTTCTTTCCAGCTATAAAGTCCATGAGCCTATAATCTCATAGGTATCGCTGAGATTGTGGCTTATGGGAGTAGGGGACTTTTTCATACATTATATTTGTACCCCAAGCACCTTTCATAGTATGTGGTACAGAGGAAGCCCTTCATAAATTTTTGTCAGTTGATTGATTGTTGAGTAGACTATTGGCAATGGCAAGGTACAAACACCTTATTCCAAAGGAACATTTTAAGGGAGCACAGAGTGAAAGAGATGCACTGTGCTTCAGATAGATTTGTACCTCTGCATAAGGACCAAAGAAGCCATGCTGTGGTGGGAGGCTACTCTAGACCACCTGGCCAAGTGGGCAACATGGAGTGCTATAGAATATGAATGGCCATGTAGCTTATTGGAATCAATGATTATAGGCTAACTGTGGTCACAGTGGTGAATATAATTATGCTAATGTGTTCATCTTAGAGGATCAGAGCAAGTTAAAGTCTAATGATGTCCTGATGAAGCAGAAATTCAAGACACCATGTAGAGCCTTCATCATCTGTGGTGGTGAGTTGGTGTAAACTTACTTGCTTCTTGATCAGTTGAAGGTACGATAGTATCTTCATAAATCTGATAGAAGGTTGTGATTCGGGTACCATCAGCATGATCCACTATCCTTGTCCCATCAGTTTTTATTACAATAGTCACTTTGTCTTCTCGAGTTGTCATCACCTGGATGGAGAAGGGACAGTGGATGGTAAACCTCTTGGCCTTTGATTGCCTAATGGCAAAAGTTAAACATGCTCATTATTATTAATATCTGGAGTCTTTTAATAGTTGTAAATGATAATCAATTAATGGATAATATTTGTTCACAGGACTTTGGGGGAAGCTTGGAAAAAACTTTAATTTTCTTTACTTTAGCTGGGTAGGTTATCACAAACAGTGAAGCTTCTGGTTCACACAAGTTCCCATTTAGATCAGATGGGAAGATGGAAGAAATTATGTGAGGGTCTCCCTAACTGCAGATATTTATAGTTGGAGGGGACCTCAGTGACCTCAGACAGTCAATAAACATTTATTAAGCACCTACTATATGGTAGGCCTTGTACTAACCATTGGGGATTCAAAGAAATGCAAAAGGCAATCCTAGAGCTCACAGTTGAATGGGGAAGATAACATGCAAACAACTTCTTACATACAAGCTATAGATACAAGTAACACAGAGATGCATGAGTGTGATTGTGTGTGTGTGTGTATGTGATAAGTTGGAGATAATGGAAGGAAGGCACTAGAATTAAGTGAGATTGGGAAAGGCTTCCTATAGAAGATGGCATTTTTAGATGATGAGGAGGAAGAATATTCCAGGCATGGGGGAAAGCTAGTAAAAATGGTAAAGCCCAGAGAAATGAAGTGCCTTGTCCAAGGCCATAGAAGTCGGAAGAAACTAAGATCCTCAGACTCCAAATGCAACCCATTTGCCAGTGCACTACACAGCTTGTCCTAGGATTTCTTGTCTTTTGTTATCACACCTCCTACTAAGTCATTGCTAGGGGCTCTCTTCTTTTTTGGATGGAGGGAAGACCTGTGATTTTTATCACATGCAAATCCTCTCCCCGATAGGGATCAGCTCCATGTCTGTACCTCATAGTCTTAAGAGAATTTCCTGGGGTCAGGGAGAACCTAGGCTTCTGGTTTTCATGATGCTGTGTTATATTGTGTTGGCATAGCTGTATTTTTCTGAAGACAGTCAGGCAAGTAAATTGGGGGAGACTTCATCATAGTAGGGAAAGATAGCTCTAGGGAGTCTGGGGAACTTTGTGTTTCTGTATTTGTGAACTCCAGTGTCAAATGTACTTGTCTTTGAGGGAAACAGAGTCTTGCACACTGAGTGGTTTTGTTTTGTGACATGTTTCCTGAAGTCCTGGGTACTGAATAAACCAAAGGGCTGGTTAAGATGAATTTTGTTAGAAGGTCAGTGACAGCTACATCTTTGATGTCCCAAGAGCCTGCCATTGGCTTTCTTCTCTTCTCCCTCTATATTATTTCACTTGTTGGTCTCAGTAGCTCCCATGGATTCAATTATAGTCTCTATAATAAGATTCTTAGATATATTTGTCCAGCCTTAAACTCTCTCCTGACCTTTAGTCTCACATCCACCAACTGCTTAGTCTTGGATTTGGTGTTGGGAAGACTTGAGTTTGAATCTGACCTCACACACTTATTAGCTGTCTGACCCTGGGCAAGTTACTTAATCGATGTCTGCCTCAATTTCTTCATCTGTAAAATAGGGATAACAATAGAATCTACCACCCAGGGCTGTCGTGAAGATCAAATTCGATTTGTAAAGTGCTGTGCAAATGCTATATAAATTCTAGATATTGATTGATTATTATCATCATCATCATCGTCGTTGTCATCTATCCCAAATTAGATATCCTTAAACTCAACATGCCTAAAATAGAACTCATTATCTTTCTCTTAAAACCTTCCCCACATCCTAACTTCCTTATTAGTGTTGACGATACTACCATGCTCCAAATCACCCAGGTTTGCACTCTGGGCCATCCACTAATTCTCATTCTCTCCACATATCCAATTGAAGGGTAATTCCCATCATCTCTTTCTTTGCAAGATCTCTCATATACATCCCATTCTCTCCTCCGATTCAGCCACCACCCTGGTTCAGGCCTTTGTCATCTCATACCCGGGCTATTGAAATTACTTACTGGTTGGTCTGCCCTACCAAATCTCTCCATGATTCAGTCCTTCCTTCGATCATCTGCCAAAGTAATCTTCCAAAGTGTAGATGTGACCCCATTCAATCAAGTTCAGTAGTTTCCTATCACCTCTAGAGGAAGTAGAAAATCCTTCTTTTGGCCTTCATAAATCTGCTCCCTTCTTTGCTTTTCTTTCTTACAAGTACTCTATAATCTAGGGACACTGGCCTTTTTGTTATTCTTTTCACACAATGCTCCGGAATAACTCCTAGATCCATGTGTCTTCACTGACTAGTCTCCATTCCTGGAATGCTCTCTGTCTCCACCTCCTGGCCTCCCCAACTTCCTTCAAGATTCAGCTCAAATACTGTTTTTTTTTTTTCATTTCTCCTTGGGCTAGTGCCTTTTGCCCAAGATTACCTCCAATTTCCCTTGTACACATCTTGTGTATATATGTATATATGTATGTATACATATATGTATACATACATATATTTGCATACCCCATATAATCTTGTATGTATGTATATACATACATATCTTGATTTTATGTATATTCACATACCCCATATACATCTCATATTTTATATATATGTGTGTGTGTGTGTATGTGTATATATACACACACCACATATACATCTTGTATGTATATATATACACACACTTGTATGCATCTTGCATGTATGTATATATATATACACACCATATATATACATATATCATATATATATACACCATATATATACCATATACATCTCTTTTGTATGTGTATACATACCCCCTATATACTTTATACGTATGTATATACATACACCATATATACACACCTTGAATACATCTTGTATGTATATGTGTACTCCATATATATTATCTTGTTTGCATGTTATCTCTTCTACTAGAATGTGTACTCCTTGAGGACAGACATGGTTTTTGCTTCCCTCTGTATCCCTGGTGCTTACCACAGTGCACGGGGGTTTAATCAATTCTCATGGAATTGACTTTGTAATGACTCTTTTGAGCCTTGCCCCATTCTCTTTGCCTTGCCAGGCAGTGGAGACCTGGCATTGAACACTCATGGAGTCTTGACAAGCTTAGAGACTTCATAGAAGAATTTGAAGCAATCAAATGATGCACAATACCGTTCCATCAACAGGGTCTGTAGCCTGAAAGGACAAATATGGTGCCAGGTCTGGTAGTCTTTCTAATCCTTTGGTGCCAATTCGAATGCCTGCAGGTGTGGTAGTAAACCAGGTGCCCACTTGGATTTCCCCAGTCCCTGAGAGTTGATAAGAAGGTTGGTCATGGGAGTCACCCTTGTGTAATAAAAGAGATGTATTTTTGTGACCCTTTCCTGTAGAAACATAAACAAATATAATAATATGAATGCGGCATCTATTTCTTGATAAACGATAGCTTAATAATAATAACAATAGCATTTATATAACACATTAACAGCTACAAAATACTTTACAAAAATGATCTCATTTTATTTTTACAACAATCCTAGAAATAGGTGCTATTATTAACTCAACAGCTGACCTGAGGGAAACTCTGATTGCTTCCCTCAGTGATATTTCTCAGTGGGTAGATGAAGTAAATGGCAAATAGTAAATATTTAGCAAATGATTGCCAATTGATTAGTTATAGAAATGTGGATTTTTAAGGTGGGAAGGTACTTTAGCAGCTATTTTGTCCAAGTAATATAAAAAAGAACTCCCTACCCAATTACATACCCAACAAATAGTTGTCTTGTATCTACTTGAAGATCTCTAGAGAGAGTATCCACCATCCCTCCATTGTACAACATTAATCATTAAGATGTTTTTCTTGATACCAAGTATAAATTGGCCTATGTGCATTTCCATTCCTCATTCATTCTTGGCCAAACAAAACAAACCTAATATTTCTTCCACATGACAAGCCCTTGAATACTTTAGGACAGCTTTCATGTGCCCCATATTTTTTCTCTTCTCTGAGTTAAATGCTCTGCTTTTGGCACAAAAGGCTCAGATGTCTGGGTAATTAAAGTCTCCATCACAACTATATCATGTCTCTGTGCCAAAACCGTAATTTTTTTCAAACTCTTCATTTTCTCTTTTTGTCCAGGTGGTCTGTAGTTACATTGCTGTCCCACCCCTTCTTTTATCCTATTCTGTTTCTGATGACTGAGATATACCCATCCAGAGTCATAGTCATAGCTTTCATTCTACCAGGTCCAAGCGATACTTAGGAGGTAAAATTAGATAACTATAGAAAATTAAGGAATCTTAGGTAAAATATACAAATGAAGATAATGAAGACTAGAGGGGTAGAGTCACTTCCCAAAATAAGAAAGTTTTTTGGCAGAACCAGGGCTATCACGCACATCTCCAGGCTCTCAGTCCAGTGTTCCTTCCAGTAGTGATCCAATGGAGGATATCATAACAACCAAATCCATCCAGCACTTCCTAGGATTGTCACTAAGTTGCATTTCCTTGACCCTGAAAATGCCTCTAATAAATTTGATTAAACATCATAAAAGTTGGTCATAAAGCTGGGAGAGTCAACCTTTAGAATAATCAATCAATGAGCATTTATTATGTGCCTTCTATGTGCCAGATATGATGCTAGGTATCAGGAATACAAAGACAAGAATGAAACAGTGCCTGCCCTCAAGGAGTTTATATTCTATTGGAGCTTAAGTGACAGTTCGTCTGAAGAACTTTGGAATTGATTGCATGACATGGGAGATGCTATCAGACTGCCCAGCATGGTATACACTCATCAAAGAAGGCATTGTGCTCTATGAGATGCACAAATTTAGAGAATCCACCCCAAATGTTCATGTGGACTATTTGTGCCTGACCTGAGCTTGTATTGGTCTAATCACCAAAGTTGGACACATTATAACTTGACTCTAACATAGTGATGTAATTTTGGTCCTTTTTGTGAACGAAAGACAACGACCAACCAAAAGACAGTTAACTTGACTCTTTGCTAAATTATCTAGACCTACATCAACCATTTGTTCTTGAAACAGATGCCTCTGATATGGTAGTAGGAAATATCCTAACTCTAGTCATCATAATTTCCAATATGCTCTAGTCACACACACACACACAAAACACATTTTTAATGGAAAAGATTTACTTTTTGCATTTATCATATTTTATATTGTATTATGTTTATTTCTATACATGTCATTGTTCTTGTTACATTGTAAGCCCTGTTAGGTCAAAGGCAGTGTCTCATTCATCTCTGAATCTCTTTCGGTGCCCAGCACACTTCTTTTCTTATAAAGCTTTTTCCAAATTAACATTTTTATGGATTAAATTTTTTTTTTACATTCCCTTCATTTCTGAGTCTTTCTCTACCAGAGCAATACCTTACACCTAAGAATTAAAATAAAAAGTGGGGCGGAATCTGTTCAGCAAAACCAGCCAATGCATTAACCAAATCTGGTAGTATATGCCTTGTTCCATACTTCTGTAAAGGAGTCATTTTGTCAAATAAAAATGCATCCATTTTCTCTTTGGGATAAGCTTTTCCATAGTTACATGGTTCAGTTCAGTTGTCGTTACTGTTTTTCCCCATTTTTATCTGTGTAGTCACTGTACATACAGTTTCCCTTCTTATGCTTATTTTGTATTGGTTCCAGTAAATCTTCCAATGCTTCTCTAAATTCTTTATATTCATTATTTCTTATACCATAGTTTATTTAGACATTTCTCAATCAATGGGGAGGTACTTCATTTTTTCTCATATATACTTCTGAAAAAAAGCTCTCTATGGATGAGGCTACATCAATTGAGCCCCAAAATTTTTATTGTTCTGTGGATTACAGAATTGAGAGCTGGAAGAGACCTCAGCAGCCATCTAGTCCAAAACATGTGAAAGGAATCAGTCTTATGCTCAGAAAGCAGTTGTCTAGCGTCTTCATAAGGACCTCCAAGGAAGCACAACCCACCACTCCTCTAGACATTCCATTCCATTTTGGGATTGTGATAATTGTTAGGAAGTTTTTCCTGACCTAAAACCTAAATTTGTCTCCTTGCTACAATCTCTACTGCCTTTTAATAGCATTGAAGAGTACCACATCAAGCTCTCTGCCTTGTGCTGACTCCCTCAAAGTATTCCTACATGAATAGAAATTGAGGTAGACATTTACCAAACATGTTTGACAATTCTAGGAAAGTCAAAAACTCCAAGAGAATGCCTTGATGACAAGTTGGTCAATTGTCAAGTTTTACTCCACATTATCTCTCCAAAACACACCTGCTTATTTATTTTACTAGCCACAATTTCCAGTCTTTTCCCCTCCAATCCATCTGAGTACAAAAAATATTTGTTATATTAAGGCATTATCACATATTATAATGTGTAATAGTGATAATATCATTTTTACGCTCTAAAACTTATAGATGTTTCTTATATTAGATCTCATTTCCTTGTCCTACTCTAAAAATAGCAATCTGCTATAACATCTTTAGTACCTGCTCTGTTTAGTTAAATTCTTTTAAAATTCTTCTGGGGAAAATAGGGTGCAGTTCTTTTAAGCTGCAAGGGATAGTTTGTAACACTCACATACAGGGAAAGAATCAGTAGAAACACGAAATTCCCCTCCATTCTGAGATAGGAGAGAGCTGAGCTGAGCTCATTCTGGGATTTGGAGCTCTGTCCAGCTGGCTTTAGGTTGAGGACTGGCAGGTAATGAAGAGGTATTTCTCTAAGGTAGACAGAAAGAAACTACAGAGTCAGAGGGGAAAGGCTGGGGAGGCAAGTGGCACGGTAAAAGGTAAAAACCTTGCTGAACAGTCAGAGAGGAGCCAAGGGCTTTAAGGCAGCCTAGTACATTTGAAAGGGCACCCAGCTTGGCATCAGATGACCAGGTTTGAGTCGCTGGGATTTCATTTACTAGCTCTGTGACCCTGTTTCTCTTTACTTGTTCATTATTTGCAAAATGAAGAATTGAAGAAGATTTCTAAGGCTCTTTTGGGTTCTGGTATCCTAAGATTCCAGGGCAGCAGAGTAGGAAGCTAGGTGGCATAGCGAATAGAGAGAGTGCTCAACTAGGAGTCAAGAAGACCTGAGTTCCAACTTGACCTCAGCCACTTCCTGGCTGTTTGACACTGGTTCCTTAACCTCTGTCTGCCTCAATTTCCTCATCTGTAAAATGGGGGTAATAATAGCACCTACCTCCCAGGGTTATTGTGAGGATCGAATGAGATAAGATTTGTAAAGTGCTTAGCACAGTGCCTAGTACACAGAAGGTGTTTAATAATTGCTTATTTCATCTCTCCCTCCCTATGGGGGCTACCCTGAAGAGGAGAGAGAAAGCTGAGAAGTTATGTGTAAAAGGAAATATTTAGAAAGTTGAAGCCTGAAACAGTTAAACAGCAGTAGCCAAGCAATGATACATAATTTGTACTTAGTGTATTTTAATGTAACCATTGTTACATTACCTATATATTACAAGTTTATATGCTATTACCCTAATTAAAATATCTTTGCACAACACAGCACAGGTTATAGGATTATAGATTTTATAATTAGAAGGAACTAATGGCAATCTAGTCCAACACTTTGATTTTATAGGTAAGGAAACTCCAGATGAGAGAGATTAAGTTTCCCAAGGTCAAGAAGATAGAAGTGTTGGTTCTTAGAAGGACTCATATTTACACATATTTATACAGAACCTTAAAAGAACTTATATAATATATAAAACACTCCACATGAACATAAGACAAACACGAAGTGCTATGAGAATACTGGGAAAGGTCATTTCTTACTGAGGCTTCAAGGAGGAACTGAGGATTTGAGCTCAGTCATGAAGTATACATAGGTTTATTTTTATTTAAATTTTGTAGACAGTTGTCATACCCTACGGAAGATGATTAATGGACATGCAAAGTCAATTTAAGTAAGACTAAGAATCTAGAAATGGACTGTGAATCAGTTGAGTGAGGAGTGAGCAGATGATGGCCCCTTGGTTTTATACTCAAAAAAGTGAGGGCTGCTTTAATCAAGGTAATGAGGCTAATGGGCTTCATGTGTTTGTGAAACAGAGTAGCAGAGAGTGGAATGATTTGGAAATAATGTGAACGGGGTGTTTACATTTAGAAATTCCCCTCCTTTTGGATTTTAGGTATGGGCCTAGAAGCCCCTAGAGGTAGAAGGACTAGGCAGCTGCAACAGATCCAACTCAATGCTCACATTTCCCCCACAGAATTGGAGGTCTATTGGACACCAGATGTCCTTGAACCCACAGAAGATAAACAGAATCAAGAAGGAGAGGAATAAATATTAATAATCTGTAGTAGTACCCTGTTTCTCTCCCTCTCTTCAGCTACTGGAAAACAGCCAATTTCTTCTTTAATTCAAGCTTGTGTTGGCTCTAGCATAGATAAAACATATTTCCACAGTAGAAGAAAAATATTTTTCCCCATAAAATATACGTGCATGTCCAGTTATGTGAGTTGAGAACTATATAAGTAAATGTGGCATATGAAGTATGTAAAATAAAGTATATTTCTTTAAAAAAACAACTGAAATTCAAATTACTTATTCTTAACTTCTGTTAATATAAGTATATTAAAACATTTGGGCATACTAAATATACCATAAAAAGCCTTTGCCTCAGCCACCTAAAGGCTATTATTTAAAAAATGATGTTCATTTAGATGAAAATTCCCCACTTTCATGTTTGTCTTTTGTTTTGCAAAATCACAGAATTTGAGAGTCAGGACAAACTTCAGTGACCATCTAATCTAATTCATAGAACAAACAAATTCTCATAACAAGTGAGTGTCCAGTCTCTGTTTGAAGACCCTTAAGGACAGGTAACCCACAATTTCTCCAGGCAATCCACTCTTTTTTTTTGGAGGGCAATTGGGGTTAAGTGACTTGCCCAAGGTCACACAGCTAGTTTTTGTGTTAAGTGTCTGAGGCCGGATTTGAACTCAGGTCCTCCTGACTCCAGGGCCAGTGCTCTATTCACTGCACCCCCCAGCCCAAGGCAATCCACTCTTACTTTCAGACAGCTCTAAGGGTTACAACATTTTTTCTGACATCAAGCTTTAACTTTTTGTAACTTCTACCCTCTGCTTCTCCTTCTAATTCTTGGGGTCAAAAAGAACTAATTAGATCCCTCTTCCCTGTCATAGACCTTCAAATACTTTGGGACAATTATCATATTTCTCCCAAGAGTCTACTCTTCTTTAGGCTAAACATTTCCACTTACTTCAAATGATAGTCATATGATATGGTCTCAAGGCACTTCATCATGCTATTTGCCCCCAAGTGGACAATCTACAGCTTGTCAACATCCTTCTTAAACTATAGTGCCCAGAAATAAAATAACATTTTAGATTGGTGGTGGGAAACTTGCAGCCTTGAAGTCACATGTGGCCCTCTAGGTTCTCAAGTGCAGCCCTTTGACTAAATCTAAAATTCATAGAACAAATCTTTTTGGGATTCAGAGTTTGTATTCAGTCAAGCGATTGTTCTTGAGGCCCTAGAGGACCATATGTGGTCTCAAGGTCACAGGTTCCCCATCCCTTTCCAGATGGAGTCTGATAAGGGCAGGGTACAATTAGACTATTGCCATCCTATATAGTTAGTCAAAGGACGTGAACAAAGTTTTCAAAATAAGAATTGCAACTACTAGCAACTATATGAAACAACACTCCAAATCACTAATAGGAAGAGAAATGCAAATAAAAAAAAACACTGAGGTCTCATTGTACACAGAAAAAATTGGAAAGGATGATAAGAGATGGGACCAAGGCAATGACGGTGGGGTTGTGTAAAGACAAGCATAGTCACGTATGCAATGTTGGTGAAGCTATGAATTGGTGTAGTCATTGTGGAAAGCAATTCTGCTATGCTATAAGAAATGGCAAACATGATGAATATAGAGAAACATGAAAAGATTTATATGAACCGATACAAAGTGATATAATCAGAACCAGGAATACAATATACATGATGCCTACAACAATGTAAGTGGAAACTGAAAGTTATGAAATTTTGGAGAACAAAATTTGCCTCCCCCCCCAAAAAAAAAAGATATGAGAAGATATCTTCCCCCGTTTCTTTGAGTAGTTGAGAGTCCATAGGTGTGGAACCCTGCATATAACATTAATCTTTTTCAATGTATTGATTTACTTTGCTGATTTTTTTCCCTCTTCTACTTTTTAAATTTTTTGTTATAAGCTATGGCTATCTGGGAAGGGTTAGGGCAGGTGGGGAACCTGCTGCCTTGAGGCCTCATGTGGCTTTCTAGGTCCTTGGGTGTGGCCTTTTGACTGAATCCAAGTTTTATAGGACAAATCCTTTTATTAAGGGGATTTGTTCTGTGAAGTTTGGATTCAGTCAAAGGGTCACAATTGAGGATCTAGAGGGCCACATGTGTCCTCAAGACTGCAGGTTCCCCACCTCTGGATTAGGGGAAAGGTAAATGATAGCAATAAAATCTGTTTAAAAAGAAAACCAATGCTGCTTTCTTTTTAAGGACCTTTATTGCCTCCTGTGGTCCTAGAAATATGTGGGTCTGACAGACATCTAGCTTGGAATGAAAAGGCATCTTTACCTAAGCTGCTGCTCTGTGTTAGTCTGGGAGGAAAAGTCACATCTGTTTCCCATCTGTTCTTTGGTGTTTGGGAGCAGGAATAAACACCCTATTTAAGGGGTGCCAATCAATTGATCAACCAATCAAAAACATTTATTAAACACCTACTGCATGCCAAGCATTGTGCTAGGTACTTGGAATATAAAAATATAAACTTCTGGGAATTCACATCCTACTGTACTAAGTTGTATAATTTTCACTATTTCCTCCTCATTTTCTTTCCTTTTATCTCTCCTTCCCTTATTTATCTTTCCCCTCTCTTTTATCACTCTCTTTTATTCATTTTCTCCTCTTTCTTTTTCCTTTCCTCTTTATTTCTCCTCTGTCTAAGCCTTAGGGCATTATCTGTACTGATAGCCCATGGAGTTAAAGAGATTGTATACCCTTGGTGAAAGTCTGACATCTTTTTTATTTTAGCCAAGCCCAAAGACAGTCATTCCCAAAGAAAGTAATCACAGCATAAAATATAACACAAGAACTGCACCCCCAACTCATGTTCATAGCTTCTCCTCCCAGAGATGGCTTCTGTCCCAAAGAGAATATTTTATGCCATGTCTAGCCTACAGTAGAGAATGGATAGAGCTGAACAGGGCACAGTATGGACAGTTACTTGGTTCTTTTTTGTCTGGTATTATGTGGCTCCTTTTTCTTACCTGAAACATAATGAATCCTCAGAACATCAATTCACTTAAACGTTAATTGAGTCTTTACCATCTGCTAAATCCTGTAGGGGATATGAAGATCCCATAAGACATAATTTGTTCTACAGGAACTTGTAAACTAGTTGGGGAAATAAGGCATCTACACAATTCACTGCATTTTGATATAAAGGTGGTTCTTCCCTCTTCAAATATTCCTAGAGTACTTTGTTTGGGTCCCTCTTTTGTCTATATCACACTCTACCTTGAATTATTCTGTGTGTGTGTGTGTGTGTGTGTGTACATGTTATATCCCTCCAATAGAAGATAGTAGTGTATCTTTTTTAATCTTTGTTTCCCAATTGTCAACATAGTCCAAAGCACATGGTCAGTATATGGTAGAGTTTTACAAAATAAAATCTGAAATATAACTATAGAAGTGTCATAAGAGGGAATGTCCTTCTCAAACCATAATGTGTCATCAGACACACCCACATTCAAATGTAAGTACAGAAAGGTCATCCAAAGCCAGAGAGAAATGGTTTTTAAGATGAGCAAATTTGGAATGATCTGTGACATGACTCATTTTTTAAAAAAATTAATTAATTTATTTTTAGTTTTCAATGTTTACTTCCACAAGATGAGTTCTAAATTCTCTCCCTTTCTTCCTTCCTCCCCACCCTCTCTCTTTGAGAAAGCAAGCAATTCAATATAGGTTATGCATGTGTAGTGAGCATTTGCATATTTTCTCCAGCAAGGCATAATGTGATAAATTTTAGTCTATAAGATTAGTTTGAATTTGTGCATATCCTAATATTTTTTCAGCATTAGATCTTTATTTTTTAATCATAGTATTTATATATATATTTTTGAAAATTGATTTTAAAAGGAAGATAAGCAACTCAGTATATGCTGTACATGTGTAGCTATGCAAAACATTACCATAGTAGATATACTGTAAAAGACTGACTATATTTTCACTCCCTCCCATCCCACCTTCCACCTGGTCCACTCCCCACCTTGATCCTGTCCCTTTTCAAAAGTGGGTACTTCCAACATCCCTCCCCCATGAGCCCACCCTCCCCTCCACCACCTTCCCCCATCCCCCTCCCTCCCACGCTCCTGTTGGGTGAGACACCCTATTTAGTATGCATGTCATTCTCTCCCTGGTCCAAATTCAATGAGAATAAGGTTTTGCCTTTTTGCCTTCTTGTTCTTCCCCTCCCTTGCAACCACCTTCCCCTGCATCCTCTACATGAGACAGTTCACCCCATTGTCTCTCCCCATTACCCCTCACCACATTACTCTCTCACCTCTTAATCTCACCTTTTAAGTATCATCTCTTCCTATTAAATTTGACCTGTGCCCTCTATCTATGTATACCTGAAAACATATATACACACATTCACATATGTATTCATATGCCCATATACCCTTCTTCAACTATTTTCATATTGAGAAAACTTTCGTCAGTTACAGTTATTGTTTTTCCCTGTAGGAATGTAAATAGTTCGACATGACTCATTTCTATGTGGGAAATCCACTTCCATTAATGTGGAAAATTAAGAATCAACTGTCTTGAAAACAGTTATCCAGGAGTAGCACAATGTAATGGAAAGAGTGCTAGTTCTAGAATTAAATGGTTTGGGTTCAGATCCTGCCTCTGACACTATCCGTGTGACCTTAAGTAAGTCAATTAATGTACCTAGACTTCAGTTCTCTCATCTGGGGTTGTACTATATGAATGCTGAGGTCCACATCTAACCATATGATCCCTTGGCTTGAGTGAATGCAGAAAAAAATAGCAAATTTTTCCAAGGTCAGCCTGCAATGATGCATATAGAAGGGGTTGGTTCTTGGATCATTTAAAATCATTCCTTGAAGCCACTCTGGTCAAAAGCAGCCAATATTACCTTTCTTTATGCTGATGGCATCAGATGGGGCATTTTCCGATTTTGGGAGACAAAACGAGTTTCTCATTTCTGTTGAACCTGGGGTTGTAGGAGTGTCTGGGTGGGCACAGACAGGACCAGAATCTGGACTGTAACTCACTGCACCATCTGCAAAGAGTATCTAAAAGACAACAGTAATATTGCAGGTTAATCTTCACAAAATAAGAGAGATATGTTTAAATAATAAAGAACAGATTGTCACACTAAAACTTATTTGAGAGTCAATATGGAAAAGAGAAATCTAGAGATCAGAAGAAAAAAAAAACTTAATTCCTGGACATATGGCTCTTAGGCCAGATGTCGTTTCTGTGAGATTTCTAGCAACTTTTTTGGAAGCCTAATTAATTAATATATACAATCTAATAGACCAGCAGGTTCTAATCACTTGACAGAGCCAGTAGGCAACTGAATGGCCTTGTTTGAATTAATAATTGTAATAAAATTTGTTGAATATACTGATAGCCCACGCATATTTAATCCATACATAAGAATTTCTAATTACATAAATACTATAACAACTTGATACTCCTTCTGTAATTGTTCAGACACTATTTTCCTACTTTTATGATAGGGACTAGAACGGTAATCTCAGGAATATACAGAATTCCCAGGTAAGGAATTTGCCTCTACCAATGGAAATTAATAGCTTTTCTGCCACTCTTGGTTTAGAGAGTTACCTAAAGCAACAAGAGTTTAGCTGACTTGCCCAGGGTCACATAGCCATTCTATGGCAGAGGTATTTTCCTGACTCCAAGGCCAACTCTTTACCTACTGTACCATGCTGTCTCTCATGATATATGATATAATATTTTAATCTATTTAATGAATCTCCATGGCCACAGAAAATGAATCTTTTACAGAAGATTAATGGAAGGATATAAACAAGATCAAGGATATAGAGCTGGAAAGCGACCTTGAATAGCTTAACTTCCTCATTTTATAAATGAGGAAACAGACCCAGACAAATATAGTGACTCTCCCTAGATCACATATTCCAAACAGAGGAAACAGCAAAAGAAAAATCCCAGAAATGGGGTATTTTTATGTACTTTTTTTTGTGTGTGTGTGTTTTTTGGAGGGGGGGGGGGAAGGCAGGGAAATTGAAGTTAAGTGACTTGCCCAAGGTCACATGCCTAGTAAGTGTTAAGTGTCTGAGGCTAAGTGCCTTGAACTCAGGTCCTCCTGACTCCAGGGCCTGTGCCCTATTCACTGCACCACTTACCTGCCCCCAGGTTGGGGCATTTTTGAGGAAGAATGATTAGTCCTGTTTAACTAAAGAGTCTTGTAAATGAAGGGAAGGAAGTATTGGAATACAAAATGAGAAAAATAGATTATTGCTGAATCATGGAATACCTTGAATGCTGGGTGGAAGGACTTCAGTTATTTATTTGGGGAAAGCATTCAAATTTGAAATCATCTTTGAATGCTAGTATTTGGAAAGGACATTGGTTAGTTGGAAAGTACACACACACACACACACACACACACACACACACACACACACACACACACACACACACCAAGATAAGCAGCTCTAAGCTTAGAGGCCATCTAATTCAATCCTTTCTTTTTATAGAAGAGGAACGGAGGCCCAGAGAGGATATACAACTTGTTCAAAATCACACTGATAGTAAGATAACTGGGTTTCTGACTTGGGTCCCTCTGACTCTAAATCAATGTTTTTTCCACTGTACCATTAGCTAGTATACTGATCCACCTCAAGTCTATGGCATATTAGGATCAATTAAAGAAAGTACAATTACTTCTCTAGTCTATAGAAGAGAAGATTTAGGGAGAATATAAGTGCTGGCTGTCTGTCACTTAGAAGGATTAAGCAGTTTTTACTTGGCCTCAAAGGCCAGAACCAGGAGCAGTGAGTAGAAACTTCTAAGAGGTAAATTCACCATGATAGAAGGGAAAGCTTCCTAACAATTAAGTCAGTAGGTCAAGTCAACAAGCAGTTATTAAATGCCTACTATGTGCCAGGCACTGTTATAGGTGCTATTTCAAAATGAGATAAAACTTTAGAATAGTGTATTTCAAAAGGCAATAGATTTACTATCACTAGAGGTCTAGCTTACATAATGAATCCTCTTTAGGCAGGATGGATTAAATTGAATTAAATAGCTTCTGAGGTTGCCTCCAATTCTAAGACATTCTGAGTCTTTGAATTTTTAAAAAGGATAAAGGAGATTTGAGTATATCTGAGCAGATACAAAGTTACCAGTAGAAAGAGCAAGACTGAAGATAGAAGAATTAGGGGTGGTGGGTGGAGGGCAGAAATCAAGGGAGAAAGATCTCAGAAAATGAAGGGGAGGGTGAAAGGGACAAATTAGTAAGGAGTATCTGAGTATCAAGGAAAGTCATTGTCTGTGCTTTTAACGTCAAATGCCTTTATTAATTAATTCAATATTATGTTTACTTCCATCAGGGTCAGCTACTGCACTGGTGGTAAATTATTTAACTTGAAAAAGCTATAAGCCAAAAAAAAAAAAAAAAAAAAAGAAAAGAAAAGAAAAGAAAAAGCTATAAGCCAAGACTAAAGTAGATGGAGAGTTGGTGCATGATTATGAGTTTGTTTTATTTTTTTTTTAGCAGATGATTATAAACTCAATTCAGTCTCTGAAACTAAAATGCAACAAAGTATGGATCAATTCTCTGCCACTTGTGCTAATTTTAGCCCAACAATTAACTTTTTTAGTTAGAGAGTGACATGCCCAGTATGAGATATTAGACTTAGACCTTTTCCACTTACATACTCAGAGAGAACAAATTGGTGAAATGGAAATGTTGGATGTAAAGTCATATAATGATTTAAAATATCCATTCTTCTACTTACTACCTATGTGAATCTGGGGCAAGTATACTGTCTGGGTCTTATTTTCTTCATCTGCAAAATGAGAGAATTGGGCTCTTGCAAGTCTAAATCTCTGATCTTATGCCAACAAGCCAGTCCTACTATCTTTCTTCTCTATAGATCAGTTTTATCTCCCCAGTGATACTGTAGCAATTTGATATTTGATTCTCTTTTCAAATATTCTGACTGTCATCCTTCTCTCCCTCTCCCTGATTTATCTCTTGTGACAATTCAACTTATAGCAAGAATAATTGATCAATTCCCATGGGTTTCAAACTCCTATGAAGGAGACAAGTTCTGGCATCTCAAATGCATCCAAATATCCATCAAGTTTCTTTACCTGTGTAGACCCATCCAACATGTACTTGACAACAGTCCCTTGACTGTTAATAACTCTGGACATTTCTTGTTCTATTGGCGGTGTTACGGTTTTATGTGTCTGAGAGTACTTCACCATTTGAGGATAACTCTGCCGAACTGTGATGTCCCAGGTATGTTCATCATCTCCAATGTGTGGACCTAAAGATGAAGATTATTTGTGAACTGAATGCTCTCAAGGGGAATCATGGAGCTGGGATTTACTTTTCTTGCTTTAATGAAAATCATTTTAATTTCTGGCACTGTTAAACAAGGTTGTTTCCATGTTGTGTCCAGGGGTCCATAGTTACAACACTTTGTTGATATGGTTATAACAAATTTTATGAAGGAAGCTGGAATAGACTCAGATACAGAGCCAGAAGCCATCTTAGAGGTTATTTAGTCCAACTCCTTCATTTTTCAAATGAGGAAACTGAGGCCCAGTGAAGTTAAGTGACTTACCCAAGGGCAGTGCCTCATACTAGAAAATGAATCCTCCATTTTTGCCTCTCCTCAAAACTCTAATTTTCTCTGTGTCTAGCTCCCAGACAGATGTAAAGGAGGAAAGCACCTGACCAAGTAATTCAAATAAAGGCATCTAATCTCAGGATGCTGAAAATTCTATTGATATTGTATACAGAATCTGACTTATTTATTGTATATTGTATACAGAATCTGACTGATTTATTGAATTTAGACTTTACTTAATAGGGAGGATTCATGTTATTTGGGGGATGGGGGGCTATTTAGAAAGGAGAAAAAGCACTGGGTTGGCAGTCAAAACTTCAAGGATCTAATTCTGGACCTGCAATTAACGAGCTAGATGATGCCAGGGCAGTCATGTGGCACAGTGGACAGAGCACTGGGCCTGAAGTCACGAAAGCCTGAGTTCAAATTTGACCTTAAATACTTACTAGCTGTGTGAGCTTGAGCAAGCCACTTAAATGCTCTTTGCCTCAGTTTCCTCAACTGCAAAATGAGGATAACAATAGCACCCAAAGCAGTTCGCACAGTGCCCAGGACACACAGTAGGTGCAATATAAATGCTATTTTGTTGTTATTATTAACTCTTGACCAATCTGTAAAATGGAGCAGTTGGACTATTTTGATCTCCCAAGTCCCTTCTGACTCTAACATTCTTTGACTCTGATAATAACCAGAGAGGCATCTAGTTTCATCAGAACAGTGTGATAAATGGGCATTTGGCTAAATTATGTGACAATAAGACTTTGTGACTTTACAGTGAGGTTGGTTACAATGTATTCATGATGTTACTGACAAACAACAATCTGTGGATATGCTTGTATATAGGAATAATGATAACAATGCTCTCCCTCCCTCTCATCCTCTCTCCTTCCTTCCTTTCATCTTTCTTTTCCTTGTCCCCTCCCTCCTCTGATCTACTCTTTCATTCTGCTTATACCAAGCACCAACTGTGCCTAGTACTGTGCTGTTGAGAGCAACTGTTACAAGGACTTTTTTATTTAATAGAATTCATTGTAACAACATCAGCAAAGCACTGTTTCTATGTAGCATGGATGTGGACATAACCTTGTCTATTTTACCTTTTTTTTGGGAAGGGGATAATCAGGGCCCACGATTTTGCCAATGAACTGAACTTCTGTTGTTGTTGAGGCAGATCTTGCACGTATGTAATTTATAGTCTTAGAGAACAGCCTTGACATTGAGAAGTTATGTGATTTTTCTGGGGTTACACAGATAGTATGTGTCAAAAGTAGGACCTGATGACCTTGGGCAAGTCACTTAACCCCAACTGCCCTCCAAAAAAGCAAAAAAAAAAAAAGTAGGACCTGAACCCAAGTCTTCCTGACTCTAAGGAAGCCCTCTGTCCATTATGCCAAATTACCTCTTAGTAACCTTGAAAATGTAACCAAAGTTTTTTTTTTTTGTATCAGATGTCTCTTATCGGGGAAATATATTGTTCTTAGTTATGATTTGACTGTATCCATAGTTCTTAAAATGCATCTGACCCAAAGTACTAACCTGGAGATAGATAGCCAAGGAAGGTCACTGCCAGCCCATTAGGACATGAAATATTTAGTCTTTGGAAGGTGGGAATAAAGGGGGGCTCTGGTGGAGGAGCTTCTGCCTTCTCTTCTTCCTATGGAATAGAATATAGTTAGTTTTAAAGAATCTGCTTACTGCTCTAAACCAATGATTAAATTCAGTGAATAGATTAATTCAATGAAATAGATTAAATTCAATGAAATCCAAAGGGCATTTGCTGAGTAGCTACTCCATACTCAGAACTGCTAGGAGCAATGATGGCTATATGAAACATAAGATCAGAATCTTACTGTCAAAGAACGTCTGGTTTGGGAGGCCAGACCTACACGAATAAAACACTTAATAATGACAAAATAGTATGCATTGTACCCAAAATGCATTTATTCAAAAGTGCACATAAGATGTGGTACAGAATTTAGAGCTTGCAAATACATCATAAAATGTTAGAGCTGGGAAGAACCTTCAGAAGTTACTGGTTCAATTCCTTCATTTTACAGATAAAGAAACAGACCCACAGAGAGAGTTACTTGAAAAGGGTCATTTGGCTAGTAGAAGCATAGCTGATCTCTTTCCATTCCACCATGAGAGAGCTGAAATTGTGTGGGGAAACTTTCATGAAGCAGCTGGGACTTGGTCTGGACCAGAAGGTGGCATCAATTTGGATTTGATTAGGATATAATAGGACAAGTTACTTCATAAGGCAGTGGAGTGAGAGAGTGGTTTTGAATTCAGAGCATCTGGGTTGAAATCTTACCTCTAAGTTGTGAGGTATGACTCATTAGGATCCCTATTCTATTCCAATCAGTATTAATCAGTCTGACATTTTACATAAATCATATAAGGATAATTGTATAAGATAGGTTCTTATAGTAGGTCTTTATAACAGGCCTCAGACTTTAATGTAATGTTCACTACTTGTTTACCAGTTATGGAGCTCACTTGTGCAACCACAAGGATACTGACAAAGATATCTCCAATTTGTTTTACTCAAATTCCATGTCCATACCCAATATGGGCAGGACACCTCAATTCTTTGGAAAGTCCTCCAACTTATTTTTGTACCTCCAGACATCACCCTCTCTTGCCCAACATGAGCAGGTGACCATCAGCCTTCTCTTTGAGTAGAGAAAGCTATTGCATGGTTATCTCAGAAAGACAAACCTCTATTCAGGTTATGGAAAAGTTATGCTTAAATTCTCCATACTTATGAGAAGTGAGTTCCTTATTCTTCTTGTTCCCTTATACAGAACTCATATGGAAAACCACCAGAGGTAGCTTTGTCTAGATTTAAGTGATTGGTTTTCAATGGGTTGAGAGCCCTTGAGTAAGACTTTTCCCTCCTTAAGATAAGTTTTCTATGGCCTTTCTATGCTCCCATTTTAGCCTGAATTGCTTTCTGTGAAATACTAATAGATGACTGGAAAGTATAAGAAGCAACATTTTTGTTTGTTTGGTAGAAGGTAGAGTGAATTTATTCCAGAAGTCTGAGGAGAACTGGTACTAACCTATTAACCATAGAATGTCAGAGATCCTTTAGTATAAGTGTCTCATTTTACAGATGAGAACACTGAGGCACAGAGATATATAATAGTTTGTCCAAGATTGCATACCTTGGCAGCAATAGTGCCTAGGTCAGAACCTGTAGGATGATAGATTAAGGGTTGGAAGGGAGCTTAGAGGTTAGCTACTGAAGTTGTACTCTGGTTGGCTTCCCTCTGGAGTCCATCTGACTCAGCTCTCAAATTGATCTTTTGAAAGCACAGGTCTGACTATTTCACTCCCCCTATTCAATAAACTCCAATGACTCCTGATGAATATAAAATCATCTATTTAGCTTTTTAAAACCTTCATAATCAGACAGTGAGAATTTATTAAGTGCCTAGGGATTATGTCTAACCCAAGCATGTGAAGACTTCCCCAGCAGAATGGGCAGATGGGAACAATTTGTCCCAATGGCCATGAAGACTGCTGATGCAGGCACTGTGGAATGCTTAGGTAATCTTAGTCAGAAATCTAAAATGCCAAGGGCATCCACTGCATCCTAGGCCATCATCAGTCATCTTGACTTTTGTCCTTCCACTAGGCTTTGATGACTCTGGAAGAGAGAGTGAGGCTGATGGCTTTGTACAACTTCAATTCATGCACAAGTCATCCATCACCTGTGACGTCATTGTTTCTAGTTGAAAACAAAGGATGAACAACAACAACAACAAGAACAACAAAGCCAACCTTCTCATTTCACAGATTAGGAAATCAAGGCCAGGAGAGGTTAGGTGACTTGCCCTAGGTCATACAGTTAGCATGTAGCTGACCTGAGATCTGGAATTTAAATCGAAGTTCTCTGACTGCAGTTCCACACCTCACCCCCCCCCCTTCCCATGTGCACATTCTCTGATGCTTCAAGGATACCTGATTTCATCAGTGTAGAGTCCTCAGAAATTGGTATGTTCTGTTGTTACATCACGATTATTTCCCAACAGATCCCTTCCCTTCCCCTGCCCCTTCAGCTGTTCCTGATTTGGCCCAGGTTCTTTCTACCCTACTTTTCTGCCCAGCCTGCTGTTATAGCTAACATAGCAATATTGAAAAGATGATTCTCCCTCATTTTTAGATTTAGAGAGGGCATTCAAGGAAAGGGGGGAGCAGGACACAGTGGGAGCAAATCAGGTCTCTGGATGAAAAAAAAAGAGTAGAATTAGTTTTCATATCATAAAAAAACCACCTATGTTAACTTCATTATTATTTATTTCCTGGTCATATATTTGTTTGCTAAAAATCATAAAATAACAGATGATTGAAAACATTATTTCACTTAAATCTTCACAACACTCCTCTAGTTTTTTCAGATGATGAAACGGAAAACATAGGTGACCTTCCCATGGAAGCTGAGAGCTCAGTGAAAGTCAGCCTTGGAGCCAATCTTTGCTTTGCCCCCTTAAAAAGAATGATGTAGCAATCCTAAAGTCATGTGTTAACAGCAGAGAACACTCTATTGACCCCATTCCTAGAGGCCACTAGGTGGTGCTATAGTGCACAGAGTACTGGACATGGAGCCAGTAAGACCTGAGCTCAGTTCTAGCCACCAACACTTACCAGCTATGTGACCCTGAGCAAGTCACTTAACCACTATCTGCCTCAATTTCCTCCACTATAAAATGAGGATAATAACAGAACTACCTTAACGGGTACTGTGAAGATGAAATGAGATAATATTTGTAAGCCTCTTAGCACTTTGCTTAGTTTCTACTTTTCCCACTCACATTCTTTTGAAGCTTTACTTTTGTGATAGAAAAACAACCAGATTTTAAAGCCTCTGACCAGGAGTCTTTTACCTGTTTCTCTTCTTCATTTGGAGGAGGAGGTGGTGGCTCCTCTTCTTTGGGAGGCTCTTTGTGTTTTTCTTTACCCTTAGGGGTTTTCCCTTTTCCTTTCTGAGGTGGGGTAGGTGGAGCAGGAATCACAGTTTGAGTGTGTGCTGAAGGGATATCCAGCATTTCTTCTAATTCAACATCCTTTTCATCTGTGGCAGGAAAATAAAACAGGGAAACACCTCAAATGAATTCTTTGGACACCATGAAATGGAAGTTGTTAATTAGAATAGAAACTGAAAGAACTACAAGTATTCATATTCAGTACCCACACTGATGAGATCATAGCTACATATACAGCCTTGCCCAATGTTTAATCTATTTCCTAAGCTTGAAGCCATATGATTATCTGACTAGGTTCTAGGGCAAAGGTTGTTTTTAAAAATTAAAAATAATATTGCTATTCAGAAAAGAAGAGAGAGAGAGAGAGAAAGAGAGAGAGAGAGAGAAGAAGAAGAAGAAGAAGAAGAAGAAGAAGAAGAAGAAGAAGAAGAAGAAGAAGAAGGAGAAGGAGAAGGAGAAGGAGAAGGAGAAGGAGAAGAAGAAGAAGAAGAAGAAGAAGAAGAAGAAGAAGAAGAAGAAGAAGAAGAAGAAGAAGAAGAAGAAGAAGGGAGAGGAGAGAAAAGAGGAGATTTTAGTGGAATATATTTCAAAGAATCCAGTGAAAGGTTGAGCAAGGATCCCAGGACTAGAAATTCTTTTTAAAGATATTATATTTTCCACAAATATGTGTAAAAATAATTTCTAAACATTTTTATTTAAAAAAATTTTGAGTTCCAAATTCTCTCCATTCCTCCCCCTTCTTCCACTCCCTGAGAAAGTAAGCACTTTGATATGGGTTACACAAGTTCAATCATGCAAAACATAATTCTATATTAGCATGGCCAGAAATTGTAAAAAGGAAGCCAGCTCAAAAAAGGATAGAGGCTTCCAAAAATGAAATCCTTGGGACAAAGTTACCATCAATTCTGTTGAATGAGGCAGATTAGGAAACTTATAAATGAAATCAGAAGCAACTGAAAAGAGGCTGAATGTTAGACTTGGAGTCAAGATGACCTGTGCTCAAATCTAGCTTCAGGCACTTGTTCACAGACCCTGGGCAAGTCACTTAACTGTTGCCTGCTTCAGTTTTTCCATCTGTAAGCTGGGGACAATAATAGCACCCACCTCCTAGGGTTGTTATGGGGATCAAACGAGATAATATTATAAAGTGTTTTGTAAACCTCACTATACGAATGCAAGTTATTATTATTATTAATTTCAAAAGGTCATATGTAAGTTCAAGTACCTGAGAACAAATTCAAAAGAGTGGCAAAAGAGCCATTTAGAAAATTACCTAGAGACGGTACAAACAGCAAGGAAGCAACTGATAAAGTTTCCATTTAATATAGCAGTCATCTATGTCAAAGGAGAATTTGGGAGGCCCTAACTTATTCCTCTGGCCACATTTAGTCACTTATCTAAAACATAAAGCGAAAAAGCAAACAAAACAAAACAAAAAAGACTTCAAGCACTTCCTTTTTGTTAAGACTGTGGTGTGAAAATATTTCAGAGACTTTACACTAACTGTACTATCTGGATGCTATTTGGCACAAGATAATGCATACAGTTGTAATGGATCATGGGAATGGCATCTTCAAATAATAGGTATTGAATATGGCTCACTGTAATGTAAACAGAGAAGTATCAAATAGAGTCTCCAGGATGAAAAACACAAAGATTAGCTTGTGAGTATAGTAAGGCCTTGTTTTTGTGGGTGATGTCTTCAGTGACTTCTAAAATGTGTAGGGATGAAACTGATTTTCTAATTGGCCCTTGGTAAAATGACATCTCATTTTTGTGGTTTGGAAGGCAATAGCTTTAAGTTGGAGAATGTGTTTATTAAAAACAGCACAGAGAAATCATTCAATATTTCTACACAATGGCTCCTTTAAAACCAACATCCTGAAACACAATGGATATTTCCATAATTATTGGCAGAATTTTCAAAAATATTATTCCTTGGAAAACCAAGATGATTTCTCAGCAGATCATGCTTTCCTTGGCCCCTGCCAACAGTCTGTTTTCCTGGGCTGGTTAACAAAGATCACTGGGATTTTTTTCCAATATGTCTACTTTCACAGGAAGTCAAGAGTGCTCTGGAAACTCAAATAGGCACCCTCAAAGCATTTAAAGATGGACTGTTAAATTCTCCTAAAACATTCTAACCACACAGAGGTAATTACCAAGGAATGGCAAATCAGAATGGGGTCTGATTTAATGGTAAGGAATAGGTGCAGGAGGATATATCCCCTTTGTCATGTTTCTCTCACCTGGTGGTGTCCCACTAGGTCCATGGTAACTTATAGAGAGATTGATTCCATTTTCTAATGTGGCAGAGAAAGATCCAAACTTGCTAACCATTCTCTCCCTATGGCGAGCCCATTCTACAAAGGAGACAAAGTCAAGAGAAAATTTGCATTTTATCAGTGACAACATGAGCAAAACTTGGAGGAATCCAAACTTTGATTCCTTCAAAGGGCCACACTTAAGAACCTAGAGGGCCACATGTGGCCTTGAGGCCACAGGTTCCCCATCCCTGTCCCACATCATGACTATCTATATCCACTGGGGCTGGCTTAGGATGTGACCTTTCTTTTTGACCATTACTCTCCTTCAATTTTATCCTTTTCTTTGGGTCAGGGGTGCAGACTTGCTGCCTCTAGGGGCTCCATACCATGTTCCCCTTCCCTCCCTATTTTTGTCTCTAGCTAGAATTGGGGTAGGAGATTTTTGTCAGCCTTGCTTAGTCATTATAGACCACAGAATCACTTATATTAACAGGCAATTTTAGCTTTATGTGAAATCCTTTCTTCACTCTTTTAAGGAAGTCTGTAGAGTTATTAATAAAAATTTAAAAATAAAAGCTAAAATAGCTGGTATGGTTCCATGTTGGCATCTAGATTCCAAGCTGGAAAAGGAAAACTTCCAGCAAGTTAGTCTTGTGAGCTAAACTCTGAGAGTCATCTGCCTTATTTTATTCTCAGATGCCAATTATAGTATACCCTGGGAGATACACGCCTGGTTGACCACAGATGCTTGTAAAAAAGAGTTAGAAAAGTTTAAAAAGCAATGACCAAAGAACAGAACATCACCAGGAACCAAAAGATGAGCTTCTGTTACCAGAGACAGTCTCTAGCCTCCAATCAACAGCATTCTCTTCCCCTCTGGTTCTTATGTTTTGGGAAGAGAAAGATGCCAGCTGCTGCCACACTGCCCCCCTGATCAGGCCCTCTCTTCCATTTGTTTCCAGGTGCAATCTCTCTCCAGACCCATTCAAACTGTACGCAGATTTGAGGAATCTCCACAGTTTAACTGCATGATATTTCCTTGCCTAGGAAGAGAAGCCTCAATTTGCAGCATGGATCTAAACAACTTCCCCCACTGCGTCTCTTGCCCCCGGGGAAGGCAGTGGGCTTAGCCACCACATCACTTATATACAGAAAATAGAAATACATTTTAATATTCATCTACACATCTAATTTAGAATCAGATGTTAACATACATTCCCAAGAAAAATATAATAATTGATTGTAGATTATTATTCTGAAATGTGTAAGACATTTCCCCTTATTGCCATAGAATAGCAAATAACATAAACTTATTCAAAATATTGTTATATTGACCAATATGACATCAATGGAAAATCTCAAAATTTTGTTAAAGGAAATATAATTATTTAAAAATTTGCTATTGTAAAACAATTTTAGAGAAAAATTTCACAATATAGTACATACAAGTAAAACCTGAGGATCTTCTCTCTCTCCATCCAAAACCATCTCTCTCTCTCTCTCTCTCTCTCTCTCTCTCTCTCTCTCTCTCTTTCCCTCTCTCTCTCTCTGTGTCTCTCCCCCTTGCTCTCTTCCTCCCTCCCTCTGTCTCCCTCATTCTATCTGTATATAAACATACATATAGTACATAATATATATATACATATTTTAATATATTTGATTATATATAAACATACATCTAGTACATAATATATACATACTTTGATATATTTCATATATATATATATTTATAGCATATATATTTAAAATTAAAAAATACAAGTCATCTTTTATTTAACAGAAATCCATTAGACAAAATTTCAATTTAAGAAGTTATAAATCCCCTTTAAGGAACTTTATCCTTGGAAATTATAAAATGTTGGTCTGGTGTTTTCATTTTGCCCCTGATAATCATAGGTTTATCAGTCTAGAGCTGGAAGGAACAATAAGTTTCACCTAATATAACTTGATCACTTTGTAAATGAAGAAACTGGAACCAAGGTTCAGAGAGCTTACATAGGGGGTGCAAAATTCTCTTGTTCTATGTTTGTGCGTATACAATATGCAGAAATTAACACACACATACACACACACACACAGATTTGAAAATAACCTAAATTCCCAACAGGTGGGGAATTAAGGAAATTCTTTACTCTTCTGTCAAACCTATCTTCCTTAAGAGCATGTCAACTCCTGTGGCTCCTAATTACCTCGAAGATCACATATGAAATCCTCTGTTTGACTTTTAAAGCTCTTCACAGAATCTGGCCTTTTTCTACTTTCCAGTCTTCTTAGACCTTGTCCCCCAACATGTAGTAGATTCAGTGACACTGGCCTCCTTGTTTTATTCCTCACCTGAGACAACTCACTCCCTCTCCTGACTCCAAGCATTTTCACTGAGCGTCCACTATGCCTGGAATTCTCTCCTTCTTCATCTCTGCCTCCTGGCTTTCCTGTCTTCCTTAAGTTTCAGCTAAATTCCCACCTTCTGGAAGAAGCCTTTCCTAATCCCCCTTAATGCTAATGCCTTCCTTCCCACTGATTATTCCTAATTTATACCGCATACATTTTTTTTGGTACATAGCTGGTTGCGTATTGCCTGCCCCCATTTGTGAGGTCCTTGATTGAGAGCAGAGACACCTCCCCTCTTTTGTTGTATCCCTAGTATGTAGCACTATGCCTACACATAATAAATATTTAATAAATGCTTGTTGACTAACTCCGGTATGGAGATGAAATGGAGTACATTGTAATTGGGGTTTGAGAAATGACTGGCATTCTGAAACTTGCTATTCAGAGGGGGATAAGCAGGAGCTAGTCTAATGGGCTACCTAGAGAGATGCTGGGTTTTATCTCTTGCATGCTCTTCTAAAAGAAGCTTGACATCCACTTGTCTAATTCTGCTAGGGATTATTTTGGGGTAGCGTTCAGACTAGATAGCCACCAAGGCCCCTTCCAAATCTTAAATTCTGTGATTTTGTGACAAAACGTGTAAAATTTAATTTTAAAGTGTAATTAAAACGACAGAAACTTAAGAGTTGGAAAGAACCTCAGAAACCAACTAGACCAACCTATACTTGGAAAAAAAAGTCTACATCATAAGGGACAAGTCATTTGGCCTTTGATTGAAGATTTCCAGTGAAAGTGAACTTAATACCTCCCAAGTTATTTCATTCCCCTTTTAGTAAAGAAATGGAAATATTTTTGTTTCTATCAGATTCAATAGTTATAAATATGCTTATATTTTTCTCCTTTCAGATTAAGTGTGGGTTTTTGTGTGTAAATTAAAATATGCGAGTATATGTCAAGTCCACTGTGTATATAACTCAGCATATATATTCAGGGCAGTAACTGTAGCTCAATGATGAGTTGAGCCTAGAATTTAACAGGAGGAAGAAATTCAAATTACTTCTTGATGCAAAGAACCATTTTTTCAGCATAAATGTTCTCTCAATAATGCTCTATGGCTCCAAAGCTGGAGATGCCACAATATCATTGTGGGAAAAGGTAGACAGGAGCATGCTTCCAATAATAACCTATATTCCTAAAATCACATTAAAAACATAATTAAGGAAAATGTATGATTGGAAGAGGAGGTGGGTCGTTCATGGGGCCTGAGCAAGGGCAATCTGAGTGCTGGACTGGGTAGCCAGGAAAAGCATGAGGACCTAAGGGTAACCCTTCCACATAATGGGTAGATCCACTCTGAAGGAACTATGGAAGACTGTGGATATCAATGATACAGGGATGAATGTATAATGTTCTCCACAGAGGGAGAACATTATGGACAAGCTCATGGAGATTCCCTGAAGTACCTAAAAAGCAAAATAGGTATTATTTAGGCAAATACCACATACCAAATCAAGGTAAGACATCCTGATGTTGCTAGCAGGTATAGCAATCTCATTTTCTCTTCCACTGGTTTATTTTCTGGTACATTAAGTCAAATGCCACTTCTTCCACAAAGATTTCCTTGATATCTATCAAAACCTTTCCTCTAAAACTATGGTAATATTGTGGTTTATAATTCTCTGCAATATTCTGTAATATTGTGTATTTATTAGTGAGGTAGCTAAGTAGTGTCGTGGATAGAGCAGTGGGCTTGGAGTAAGGAAGACCTGAGTTCAAATTCATCCTCACACATCTACCAGTTAGGTGACCCTGAATAAGTCATTGTAACCCCCGTTTGCCTCAGTTTTCTCATCTAATAATAGCACCTACTTCCCAAGGTTTTTGTGAGGATCAAATGTGATAATGTTGTAAGTGTAAAGTCTTGATTCATGAGTTCAGGGCTTGTGCCTTACCTAAACTTTGTATGTCTCTCAGTGGCTATCACTATATTCTGCATACAGCAAATGTTTATTACATTGTTTTTGTTGTTGTTCACTTATCTTCAGTAGTGTCACACTCTCTGTAACCCCATTCGTGGTTTTCTTGGAAAAGATAGCGGAGTGTTTTGCCATTTCCTTCTCCAGCTTATTTTACAGATGAGGAAACTGAGGCATACTAGGTTAAGTGACTTGCCCAGGGTCACACAGCTAGTAACTGTGTGAGGCTGGATTTGAACTTGGGAAGATGAATCTTCCTGACATCAGGCTCAACTCTCTATGCATTATGGCAACCCCTAGCTGCCCACAGCTATATGTTGGGTTGTATTGTGTGGTATCATCCTGTATTATACAATATTACGGTGTGTCTCAGTGATAAAATTACCTGACTTTGGTGTCCTTGATCTCTTTTTTTTAACTTTGCCTTCATCATCTGAGGAGTCATTGTCTTCTCGTCTTTTCACCTTTCCTTGGAGCTTCTTGGGGTCTTTTAGGTGAATAAAGAAATTATGCTTGTCCTTTTTCACCCTCACTTTTATGAAAGTTGGCCCTAAGAAGTGATAGGGCAGAGACAGGTGAATGAGCCTATCACTGCAAGTTCTCAGAATACTTTCCCATAATGCTTGGAGAGTAGCACTGTATGCTTTCGTAATTATATACATAGACATATATTACACTCACACATACACATGTATCTGTATATACATATGTGTGTATGTGTATATATATAAACATACATACACACATATACACATACAAATCTAATTAGAATTAGGAGCAAAGCAGGCACTGGCGAGATAGTGAAGTAGGCATGTTTTCCTTTGGCACCTTTCCACCTTCCCTTCCCCAAATGTACCCATTGTCCCCATAGTATTCCTAGCTCTAAACCACCCACACTTACCCTCTCTACATAGTGCTTCATGTTCTAAAATAAATATTACGTTTTCCATCATCAAAACTTCTATTCTCTCTGAAAGATGATCTCAATATTTAGTAGAAGCAATCTATATTACAGAATGAATTAGTTTGATAGCTTAATGCATTATGCTTTCTATGGAAACCTTTTTAGACAAGAAAACTTATTGACCTATAGGGTACATAATGCATAAAATCTATTCCAAGGGTCCTTGAAGTTCTATGACTTAAAAGTCATATTACTACTTACAGTTACTCAGAATGGCCATATTGGTCCTGTAGAATCTAGACCATAATGTTCTAAGACAAGAGTTGGATGTGAATAGGGACATATGTATATAAAAGTTAAACATGACTCAAGACCCCATCTGAGTAGCACTGCTCTACCCTATCATAGTAAACAATAGTCTCATTGTCGTGGGGTTATCCAAAGTGATTTCACACTTCTTGATCTAATAGCTAATTTTTTCCACAATGTACCTTTTCCAAATACTATCTTTTCCACTTCAATCTGTCCTCCATCTGAGGGATACAAAAAGTAATTTGTACCGGAGACTTGGGTTGGATTCTCTCCCATGTTGTATCCTTGGAACTAGAAAAAGAGAACATTATCCTGCATGTGTAAGGATGCAATGGACAGAAAATGGGTAAAAATAGGAATCAATTTAAGTAATTTTTAGATTTGTCACATAGAGTTCTCTTAAAGACAGTCATAGACAGTAAGAATCATAGAAATTTAAGTAGGACATCAGAAATAAAGGGAGATAAATAGAAGCTAATTTATTGGCTCCTGCTGATACAATAATAAATACTAACCAAATTAATTTACAAATTTAGTGTCAATCAAATTAACTGAAGGGTACCTTATAGAACTAGACAAATCAAGAAAATTTAGAGAAACAAAAGGTCTAAAAATGAGAAAAATTATGAATAAAGAGGATTTAGCATTATCAGATTTCAAACCATATTATAAGATAGAAGTCATTAAAAACTATTTGGTAATGGTTAAAAAACCCCCAGAAAAGTATATTAATGGAGCAGACTATGTAAACAAGAAAAAGAAGCAATTGAAAATAGAATTCCAGTGTTTCATAAATCTAAGGCCATAAATCAGTGGGGAGAGAACTCTCTTTTCCATTACTACTGATTGGGGGAAAAAGTAATTTGGAATAAATTGTCTAGGCCAATTTTTTATTCTATACATCTCCATAAGCTCCAAATGGATATATGACTTGAATATAAAAGGTTAGATTATAAAAAATTTGGCATAGAATGATTTCAGATATCTTTCCTATTTATGGCTAGGGGAATAATTTTTAAATAAGAGATAGTAGAGATCACAAAATAAACATTTTGACTATGCAAACTAAAAAACAAACAAACCCTTTTGCATGAATAAAATACATGAAAATAGAATAAAAGAAATTGTAGAGTGGTAAAAATATGCATCAAATATCACTGATTACAGTTCAAAATCAGAGATATGTAAGATATTGACACAAAAATATAATAACACGAATAGCCATTCGTTAGTATTCTGGTTGTCAAAGCATATTAAGTTTTTGTAAGCATCACAAACTATAAATGATCATAAGAAGATATGCTACAGATCACTAACAATAACAGAAATTCTAGTGACTGCATTTCTCAGATTTCATGCTATTCCATGCAAATTGGCAAAGATGACAAAAATGGTAATAGTGAATGCTGGAGGGACTATGGGATGACAGGCTCATCACTGAACTGTTGGTGGAGCTGAGAGAGGTCCAAATGTTCCTCGTATCAGTTTGGAATTATGAAAGAAAAGTGGCTAGGCCATCCATACCTTTTTGACCCAGTGATTTCACTATTAGGTTTATACCCAAAAGAATTTAAGACAGAAACTAAAGTCCAATATTTACCAAAATAATACAAGCAAACTTCTTTGTGATAGCAAAGAACTAGAAACAAAGTGAGTGCCCATTGTTGAGAAGTGACAGTAGTAAAAAAACAAAACAAAACTATACTATATGAATGCAGAGGAATGTGATTATGCAGGAGAGTCAGCATGGAATAGTGGGTAAGGCAGAGGAGCTGGCATAAGAAAGAAATGGGCTCAAATCCCACCTTGGACATTTACTATCAGGATGACTGGTGGCAATTCACTTAGGTCCTTCATCTGGGGACCTACTGAAGAAGTTGGATTCATTGACTGCTAAGGTCCCTTCTGCTTGTAACTCTATGACACCATCATTTCCAAATATGAGTCTTTTGGAGAAACTTGGCAAGATTTGCATGAACTAATTCTATGTAAAATCAGCAGAATCAGAACAATGTACACAATGCCTACAATGATATCAGTGAAAACATCACTAAAAAGAAGTTGAACTCTTCACAATGGAAAAACCAGTGAAGATACCAGAGAAGGGATAACCAAGCACCCCCTAACCCACCCTCAACTTTCCTCACAGCAGAGAGCAGGAGAAAATGTTGCCTACACTGTCAGATGTTGTCTCTACACTGGATGTTTTTGCTTAACTTTTTCTCTGTCTCTAGAGAGCGTAATATCTAAAAGTCCTTTTCCATGAAAAATGTCTATGATATAAAGTAAAAATGCATCAATAAAATGTATTAAAATTAATTCATTTTCAATAACTAAAGGAGCTCAAAGAACTTTCCAGGCTTTAGACCGAAATGACTTCATCAGTTACTCCTGGATGGTAGTAAGTAGTACTGTAATAAATCATCACTTTACAAGTGTCAAAATGACCTCCAAAACAACATGCCAAAGTTTTGGATTTGTGTTCTGGGTACAGTCCAATGCAACACTGGAGCTCAGAAACCTGTCAGGAGATGACTTAGTGCCAAATTTTCCTCTCTTGGCTCATATTAGAAATGCTACAACTGTCAATTAGCTAACCACATGGACTGTTAGAAAGAAGTCATGCATGTCCTGACTGCTTGGAAGGTGGTCTTTATGCCCCCCATCCCAACATTTCAAAAATCTCACTGATGACTCAGCTCTGTCTATGCCACTGATTTCTATCTGGTCAGTCTTCCTGGTTCCACCTTATGATACATTAATTTTCACTTATAAACATGTGCTCACCCCTGGATTAAGATTTCAAATATGGTCAGTGGAGAGGAAGTTTGTGCTCCAATGTTCTTTTAGCAATTTAAATGGAGTTGATTGAACCTGAAGGAGGTAGATTTTGAGGTCAATATAAAGAATGTCTCAGCAATTACATGTCCAAAAGTATAACAAAGTCGTTCTACTTTGTCACTGGGTTTAGAGCAGGAGAGGACTTTAGAAACTAGCTAGTCAAACCCTCTAATTTTATTTTGTTTTTTCATTTTTATTATTTCATTGATTTTATTGATATTGACTTATTGATCATTTTGAAGAGAAGGACCCAGGATTGAGACCTAGCTAGAGCTACAGTTAGATAGTAAGACATGAATAATCTTCCAAAAAAGGGTCATAGTATTGTAGAACAACAAAGGACTTCAGAGGTGATCTAAACTAAACTCTTCATTTCACAGATGAAGAAACCAAGGCCCAGGAAAAATCACTGGTTTGTCCAAGATCACATCCAAGGCAATCTATATCAGAGGCAGGATTTGAACCTGGGTCCTTTGAATTCAAATCCAGAGTTCTTTCCACTGTACAATGGTAAAGCAGAACTGAAATTCAGGCTTTTCTGACTTCCTGTCCAGTGCTAACTTGCCATTATGGAGACTGGGAAGGAATGATCAGAGAGGCAGGCAGTATCAGAAGAGAAGAATTACTATAGTATCAAATGTTTTAGGATGAGGCAGGACGAGGACTGAGGAAAGAATATTGGATTGGGCAATTAAGAAGTTATTGGTAGGTCTGGAGATAGTAGATTCCCTTGAGAAATGAAGTGAGAAGTCATTTACTGTACTTGGCATCACTGATGAGTACTTTGGCTGGAGTTCAAATAGGAGAGATGGGATGCTCCAGTGGAAAGGACACTGGATAGAATTCTAGAGTTGGAAGAGCAGGGTTAAAATTCCATTTCTAGTCTTTATTATCTGGGTAGCCATGAGCAAATAGTTTGGTATCTGTGTGCCTCAGATTTCCCATTTGTAAAATGAAAGTAGTAGGACTCAGTGTCCTAAAAAGTCCTTTTCCACCTCTAAATCTGTGATCTTATTCCAAAAATTGGGAAGAAAATTGGAAGGGCTATAAGAGAGAGGGACATGAGGAAAGCAGGGAGTAGGAAAGGGGAATTGAGTGGAGAAGGGTTCTGGAACTGGAAAAACCATGTGGTTCTGGAGTAGAGAGAGAAAATAATTCAAAGAAGAAGATCATTTTTCAAATGGAAAGGAGCAGAGAAAAAGAAATAATGTTTTTTGATAGTATAGAAACTAAAATACAAAAGAATTTTTCCCCAGAAGTCCACTGGTCATCTTGGAATAGAAACTACAGGTGGACAATGGACTGGGCCCAGAGTTGAGACAGACGTGTAGAGCTGGCTAGATTTTAGAATCATTATCAAAGGATCATAGATTTGGGGCTAGATGAAACATTGCTGATCATCTGGTCCAAACTCTTGGTTTTTATATGTGAAAAAACTGATGCTTATAGAGGTAAATGACTTACCTAAGGTCTTACAGGGAGTGTCAGAGGTGGGATCTGAACCCAGGCCCTCTGACTCAATCCATCACCTCTTCCACTATACCATATTGTTTCTATCACCTTTGATAAACTGCAGTGCTATCAATAATCTCCTGGACACAACACCTGGACACAAAACTCACTCTTGTCAGCATGGGTATCAATCTCAGTGATAGTCTATGCCAGCAAACCAGTGGCCACCATGATCTCAAAATAATCAAGATTTCAGGCGATTCAAAAGTCAAGAAAAAAGATGCATGGTGGGTATATAAATAGGCTTTGGCATTTTTCTAATAATAATTTCTGCATAACGAAAGGCATAAATGATATCAAAGACTGAAAAGAAAATGGTTCTATTGTCGTGGGGCAGAGCTAGGCATAACAAGTGGACATGTCAAGTATTTCTTTGGTACCTATGAAATATTAACAGACTTATATTAAGACTCTAGCTTCTTGGAGAGATTTTGATGGAAGATTTATGGAAGGACCTGAAGGACAGGCATAGGTTGTTGTCTGTATTGCCAGAGGGAGCAACTACATTTGTGAGGTCATTCATAAAATCAGACAATAAACCTAAGTGCCCACTATGTCCTCAGCACTGGGGATACAAAAAAAAGAAGCAAGAGACAGTGTCTGACCTCAAGGAGTTCACAATCTAATGGGGGGAAGAATAAGGAAACAAATATGGATAAACAAACTATATACAGGATAAAGAGGAAATAATAGAGGAAAGGCACTAGAATTAAGAGGAGTTGGGATAGGCTTCCATAGAAGATGGGATTTTAATTGGGAGTTGAGAGAAACAGCTCATCCAAGCCACTCTGCCCCCACATTCCCCCCAAACGATGTAAAAGGGGACTCTGAACAACTTCTGGAGCCCCAGCACCCACAGAACGACACAGAGAAGCTAACCTCCCGCTGAGGACAGCCCAGCAGCCCTGCAGGAAGGACCAGCCCAGTGGTCTGGGACCTGGCAGCGTGCAGCGCAGAGCGCAGGAGCCGAGCCGAGCCCAGGTCCGCATGAGCCGAGGTTTTAGCCCCAGGGCGGCAGGGCCAGCAGCCAGCTGGAGGAACCCCAGAACACCAGGAGCTGTGGCGACTCCAGAATTATCAACATAGACTTGCCTAGGACAAAGTAAGAGGTTAGTGTCCTATGGACTTTGGGACTGGCATTAGGGAATGCGTCGGCTCCCTCCCCTGGGGGCTAGAAGCCGCTGAGGACAAACGCCATTTTGTAGTTTTCAGAGGCAGCTCCCGCTCCCAGCCTGCAAATTTGTAGGGAGATCCAGCGATCAGTCTTGGGGGGTAATCGCTCTTGCTTTAACCTCCCTGGATCTGGATTGTGATCTAGGGTGGAAGTCGTGGGTGGGTTTACAGCTTGCCAGAAACGGAAGTTGCCCCCCACACGTTCGGGACGAAAATTCCTCTATCTGGCCTTAAAGCCATAGTGTGGCAACAAGCCCAAAAGTCAAGCAATTAAGTGGCAACATGCCAAGGCAAAGGAAACAGAAAAATGCAACCCTAGACTCCTATTTTGGGGGCATAGAGTGGAAAAGGACTGTGAGGTCAGAAGTCCTGCTCCAAAAGCCCCAGGGGAAAACATGAGCGGGTTGCAGGCCATAGAGGACCTTAAGAAGGACTTTAAAAATCAAATCAGAGAAGTGGAGGAAAAATTGGAAAGAGAAATGAGAAGGATGCAGGAAAAGTATGAAATGAGGGTCAACAGCCTGACTGAGGAAAACAACACCTTAAAAAATAGACTAACTCAAATGGCAAAGGAGGCCCAAAAGGGCAATGAGGAGAAGAATGCCTTAAAAAGTCGAATTTGCCAGATGGAAAAAGAATCTCAAAAGTTCACTGAGGAGATTCATTCCTTCAGAGTTAGACTGGAGCAATGGAAGCTAATGACTTTATGAGAAATCAAGATGCTGTTAAGCAGATCCAAACAAATGAAAGATTAGAAGGCAATGTGAAATATCTCATGGGAAAAACCACTGACCTGGAAAATAGATCCAGGGGAGACAATTTAAAAATTATTGGACTACCTGAAAGCCATGATCAAAGAAAGAACCTAGAAATCACCCTTCAAGAAATTCTCAAGGAAAATTGCCCTGATGTTTTAGATCCAGAGGGCAAAATAGAGGTTGAAAGAATCCACAGATCACCTCCTGAAAAAGATCCCAAAAAGAAAACTCCCAGGAATATTATAGCCAGGTTCCAGAATCCCCAGATCAAGGAGAAAATACTACAAGCAGCCAGGAAGAAACAATTTCAATATTGTGGAAACACAATCAGAATAGCCCAGGACCTGGCAGCTTCTACACTGAGGGATCGAAGGGCATGGAATATGATATTCCAGAGGGCAAAAGAACTGGGAATGAACCCAAGGGTCACCTACCCAGCAAAACTGAGTATTTTGTTTCAGGGGAAAATATGGTCATTCAGTGGAATAGAGGACTTTCAAGCATTCTTGAGGAAAAAACCAGAATTGAATAGAAAATTTGACATCCAGACACAAGAAGCAAGAGATGCCCAAGAAGGTAATCAGGGAAAAGAAATCAAAAGGAACTTATCAAAGTTGAACTATTTACATTCCTATATGGAAAAGCAATAACTGTGACTGATGATATCTTTCTCACTATGAAAATAATGGAAGAAGGGGGTGTGGTCATATGAATACATATGTGAATGTGTGTGTATATGGTTACAGTTATATATGGATAGAGGGCATAAGTTGAATTTGTTGGGAAGGGAGAATACTCAAGGGATGAAATTATGAGGTGAGAGAGGAAAGTGGCAAGAGGAGATGGGGAGAGACAGGGTAGTGTAAACTATCCCATGCAGAAAAAGCAAGGGGAAGTGGTTGCAAAAGAGGGGGAGAATAAGGAAGGCTAAAAAGGCAAAACCACATTCAAACTGAATTTGGTTCAGGGAGAAAATGACATACATAGTAAATGGGATATCTCAACCTGCAGCAGGATAGGGGAAGGGGGATGAGAGGAGGGATGATGGATGGGAGGGCATCCTTGGGGTGAGGGGAGGTTGGAAGTACCCACTATAAAAGGGACAGGATCATGTAGGGAATGGACCAGGTGGGGGGTGGGATGAATGGGAGGGAATTATAAGCAGCCTTGTACAATATATCTACTATGATAATGTTTTGCATAGCTAGACATGTACAACATATAATGAATTACTTATCTCCCAAGAGGGAATGGGTGACAAGGGAGGAAGGAAATGGATCTGAAATTTGAGGTCGTAACATTAAATGTTTCAAATATATATAAATACTATTATTAATACTCTTTTGCTTGTAATAGGGAGATAAGATGTGCAGGCATTGGGATTCAAAGACTCACCTTCCTCTAATGGAAAAGTCGATGGGGGTATGGGAGAAGGTATGGGAGAGAGCAGATTGGAGGAAGCAATATCTTGTGGGATTACTGTTCTGGGAGGTTGGGTAGGGGAATAATGGGGGGAAAAATGATTGTAACTCAAAATCTGGCAGAAATGAATGATGTAAAACAGAAGTTAATAAAGCATTTGTTTAAAAAAAATTAATTGGGAGTTGAAAGAAGTTGGGGAAGCCAGGAGGCAGAGATAAGGAGGGGTAGCATTCTAGCTATGGGGGAACAGCCAGGAAAAAAATGCCTAGAGTCAAGAGATGAAGTGTCATGTTCCTGGAAATGATGCTAGTGTCACTGGCTCAAGGGGGTTAGGGGGTCAGGTAACAGGGCTTTCAATGCTAAACAGAGCATTTTCTCTTTGATTCTGGAGGTATCTGGGAACCATCAGAGTTTACTGAGCAGTAGGGGTAACATGGTTCGATCTGCAATTTATTGAGTAGGAAGTGGGACCACAGACCTGCAAAAATACTAAAGTATGCAAAATCTTGGGTGGTCTGCGATCTGCTATCAGAGGGAGTTCTTGTAGGGTAGAATCTGGGATGTAACCCTGGAGACTTTTCCCCCTTCTTAGCGGACCTGGGGGCTGGGTGGGTATTAACACTGGCCTTACCGGGTAGACTTTTTCAGCCTCTGCTGGTGGGAAAAGCTCTTCCTGCTGCAAGGACTTGGTCGACTCATCTTTATTTTTCTCTTTAGAGCCGAATTTCTTCTTGGAACTCTTACTATCTTCTTTTTCTAACTTCTCTCCTTTCTTTTTCTTTTTTGTAGACTCTTTTTGTTTCTTTTCTAATTTTTTCTCTTCTTTTATGCGTTCTTCTTCTGCTATACGGTCCTGCTCTGCCTTCCAAGCCTGTCCAGTAATCAAACAGTAAATTATTTGAACATTAGAAGTGTAGTCAGAGGGGTGGCTAGGCAGTGCAGTGAACAGAGCACCAGTCCTGGAGTTAGGAGAACCTTGAGTTCAAATTCAGCCTCAGACACTTAACACTTACTAGCCATGTGACCTTGGGCAAGTCATTTAACCCCAATTGCCCTGCCTTCCCCCTTCCAAAAAAGCAAAAAACACAAAAACACAAAAAACAAGAAGTTAAGTCAGAGATCAAATGCTGGGTTCGTTAAACTGAGGTTGAGTTTGGAAAATATTGAACTTTTCTGGATAAATGGTGCTTAGAAAACGAAGATTTGGTTTTAGAAAACAGATTGGATTCTGGTTAAATTTGTTGCACTAGATTTTTTTTTTTAAGTTTTGGTTCTGTCATAGTTCAACCAAAAGTGTCCATTTGAATCTGCTTCTAAATTTCAGCAGTTTAGAGTTGCTTTTTTGATCAGTAGACAACTTGCTTATAAGTTTTTCTACTGCATTGGTCTTTGTCACACTTCTGTTTTTTCTCCTTTTTTCTCCTATGGTAGTGACTTCCAGTCTCTGAGGAGCTCCAATAATTGATCACCATTGTTTTTATTTCCAAAATGAATTGCATTTTAGAATTTGTTTTTTAGGCTTTCACAACATCTTTAAGTCAACCCAAGTTTGGGTCTTATTTGCCTAAGATAGTATATGTTCCCCCTAATCCATTTGAGTGATGAATACTGTGAATGGATTTGGAGGAACTAAAATATGCTAAGCGGAATCTCATTGGCACAGTGGATAGCACTCCAGGTCTGGAGTCAAGAGGACCTGAGTTCAAATTTGGCCTCAGACACTAACAAGCTGGGTGAAACCAGGCAAATCACTTAACTCTTCTTCAGTTTCCTGATCTATAAAATGAGTTGGACAAGGATATGGCAAACCACTCAAATATCTTTGCCAAGAAAACCCCAAATGGGGTCACAAAGAGTCAGACATGACTGAAGACTGAACAACAACAAAATATGCCAAGGCCAAGGGTTCCTAACCCGAGGTCCATGAATTTGTTTAAAATTGTTTTTTGATAACTATTTCCATATAACTGGGACTTTGTATTTTGGTATTCCTATGCATCTTCTTTTATGCATTAAAACAAACAAGCAATTATTATCTTGAGAAGAAATCTGCAGGCTTTACCAGACAGTCAAAGGGGGTTCATGATACAAGATACCCAGTGAGCCACAATGTTCCCTATCACTAGTGTGGCCTCCTGCCTGCTATGGCAAAAGCAGTCATCTATTGGAGAGCAGCTATGGGCAATGAGGAAGGGGGTTTCGTAACAAACATTTGTACATAGGGCCTCCAAGGAAAGGTCAACAGGAAACATTATGAGTAAAAGCTGAAAACTGCTTTGCCCCCTTTGGGAGAGAAAAGGAACCCCACCCATTCACTTTCCTGTGGTTTCAAAGTAACAGGAGCAACATAAAGCACTGTCCTAGATATTAGGAGACCTGCTATATAACTTCTCTCTGACAGTGTGATTCTGGACAAGTTAATGATAACAAGTATAACAACAACAATGGCTAGCATTTATAAAATGACTTAAGAAAGTGCTTTACAAATATTTTGCCATTTGATCCCCACAACCCTGGGAGAGAGGTGCTAAATCTCTATTTTACAGATGAGGAAACCGAGACAAAAAAGAAGTTAAGTAACTTGTCCAGGATCACATGGCTAATAGACATGATATAGGATTTAAACTTATGTCTTTGTGACTCCAAGCCTAGTGTTCTATCCACTGTGCCAAATAACTACCCAAGTTACTTTAATAAATAACAACAGTTAACATTTATATATTGCTTACTATGTGTGTCAGGAACCATGCTAAGTTCTTTACAATTATTATCTCACTTGATCCTCATAACGATCCTGGGAGCCATTATTATCCCCATTTTGCAGATGAGGAAACTGAGGCAGACAGAAACTAATTAGCTTACCCAGGGTCACACAGCTAGTAACTTTCTGAGGCTGGATTTGAACTTAAGTCTTCCTGATTCTAGGTCCAGTGCTCTATGCACTACACCATCTAGCCCTCTAAGCCTCAGTTTCCTTCTCTGTAAAATGAATGGGTTGAAACAGTTGATTTGTAAGATCCTTCTGTCTCAGTTTTTAAACTTGCCTCTCAGTGGGGGAATGTAGAGATTTTTGCCATGGATGCTTTGGGCCTCATAAGGTTTACTGGTATGACAGGGCTTCAGTGTCGTTTGATTATTGGGTATATTTATCCATGTCACTTATAGGGTCCCCACCTTTAGAGTTGACTGGGCTTGCTCTCTGATTCATCATATTATGGGTTGACAACCCATCAATTATGGGATTTGTTGGAATTTATAGATTGAATGACAAAAACTTATTGTCTGTTGATACAGTGTCGAGAAGTCATGGTGTGTCACCAACACACATGGATGCATTCATAAATTGGGAGTGCAGAAGACAGGTTGAAGCTATGTTTCCAAGATTGATTCCATTGATTCAACCAGTTGCCATATTTGCGAGTACACTACACCAATAGGGGGCAGCATATCCCACTGGAAAGAGATTTGGGTACAGTAGTCAGAAGAATTGGGTTCAGACTTGCCTCTGATACATGTCACCTGTGTGACCTTGGGTAAGACATCTCCCTTTTTTCTCCCACCTCTTAGTCTTCATTTTTTCTTCCCAAGCTACAAATAAATGGCAATGTAGTGGTGAGGAAGGCTGAGAAAGAGCCTGGCACCATTCCTGCAATACCTGGGACTCCCTTCCTGACCTTAGCCAGCAATCCTTTATACTATTGGAAGGCAAGCTGAGGATGTACAGGGTTTCGCCAGTGGCAATATTGAGTGAGGTCATCAATAGCTATTGACAGTTTCTATAGGACTCAGTACTTACCTTAGGTACCACTACTACTAATTTTTACTCTGTATGGATAGAAAGACACCTAAGAGAAATAAATTGCTGAATAGAATTATAAATGGATATCTTATCTCAACCTTGTTACTCATGAAGAATGATATATCTTTTTCTTTAATTTAAGAGAGAATAATTTTAAAGAGGGAAAAAAATCTACTAAATTTTCTGACTCTCTTCCCAATATACTCTGACTTTATTTCCTGGCCACAGCTACCAATTAGAGGCATTTGCCTTGCTTGTAAATGATCAATTCTCCAAGGTCTTAGACGAAATAATGGATCCTATTATATCACAGTCACCTAACCATTAACTCATTCAGTGCTAGAACTTATTACTGTATGTTATTTTCCCTTTCTTGGATTACCTTGAGGGAGTTTTCTAGGATGAAAATATTCTTGTCTTTCTCCTTGTCTGAATCCTCAGCAATGGTTTTGCTGCTTCCTTTGAGATCTATAAATGGGGAAAATCAAACTCTTCAAGTAAGAAAGAAAAAGCCAAGGGTCAAGGGTGTTTGAGTTGGAGGGGAGAGAAGAAATTCATGGGAGGGATATGGAGGAAAAATTAATAAGACATAGCAACTAACAAGAAGAAAAGAAAGATTTGAAGACTGACATTGAGTGATGTTGATGCCTCCAATAGACATAGGTAAGTTGGAAGGTGGAAGAGTTTGGGGAAAATGAGAATGAGTTCTATTTTGTGCACATTGAGTTTGAGATGGTGTAGGGAGAGAAGTCAAGCAATGGGTTGGCAATGCAAGGCTAGCTCTAAGGAGAAAGATGGGGCTAAATATTTAGATTTGGATATCATCTCTATAGAGATTATAATTGAACCCATGAAATAGATAAATAACCAATAGATCAATTGAACCCATGAAACAGATGAAATGAAATGAAAGGTAGTGGGGTGAATGAAAAGCTTTAGACACATAATTTCTGAGTAATTAATAATTTTATTAATTATTGCCAGTGGATAATTAATAAAAAGTTGATCATTTGGTTGTCTCTCATAAACCAGTGACTCCTCATATATGCCCTTGGAAGAGTGGGTGCTCCTGAGGGTGGAAATCAACTCTGATTGGTTAACAAGTAATGGGAGGATGAACTCTATATTGAGAGGTGGGCTTATTTTAATGAGGGTATGGGGGATTATGATCACTCAGTCTTGGACAAAGAGACTTATGGACAATCTGAACACTCATACCTGTCTGACTAAAATACTGTAAGCTGGAATCTACCAAATTCACCTAAACTAGAGTTTCTTTACCTTTTGATTAGATCTGAGTTTCCCCAACTGAGTGGGGTTTGAACAAGATCTAAGAGAATGTTAAATCTAATCTCATTATCAGCCCTATTCTTTAGGGGTTAATTTCTGAATGAGGAAATAGAAAGGGGAAAAAAAAACTTTAGTCCTAATTCAATAATTTGGTATCCACATAAGAGAGAAATAATCATCTTAATAGAAAGTAGAGATATCATGGAAGTAGAATTGAAAGGATTTGACAATTAATTGGATGAGGGGGACTGAAGGCAAGGCAGAAATCCAAGAATATGCTAAAGTTTTAAGTATGGGTGATTGAATGAATGGGGGTACCCTTATCAGGAAGAGGAGAGTCAGGAGGAGGTGTTGGTTTGGAGGGAAAGGATTAAGTTCAGCAATGGCCACAGAATCACCAAATTTTAAAACTGGAAGGGTACACATAGGTGATCTAGACCAACCTGAAACATATTATTATTACTTATTACTACTACCAAATGGTCATCCAGATCCACCTGAATATCACTGATGGGGATCTCACTACCTCCTGAGGCAATCCATTCTACTTTAGGGAGGTTTTTCTTTATCTTGAACTGACATCTGCCTTTATGTAGCTTCTACCCATTGGTCTTAGCTCTGTACTTTGGGACCAAGAAAAATCAACCCCCTCTTTCACATTATAATCCTTCAACATTTGAATGCAGAGATAATATTCCCTGCCCTCCGTAATTCTTCACATATGCTCTGTCTTTGTCTATCTCTGTCTTGTACTTATACTGTTTTGATCAATGGTCTAAGTTTTTCGGTTACGAAGACAAAATGAAGCAGTACCCTTGCCTTCAAGGAGCCTGTAGGGAACAGGATAGAGGAGAGGACACAATATTTATACCAAGCAATTGGAACATACAAAGTAATTTGAGGAGGAGAGGGAAGAGGAGGAGCACAAAGGGGAAGAAGAGAACACCTGCCACTTGGTTAATCAGGAAAGTCCTCAGGTAGAAGACAGAACTTAAATTGAAGCCTGAATAAAGCTATGAATCCTAAGAGTTGGAATTGAGGTGTGGTGCACATTCCAATCATGGTGGACAGCCTATGCAAAGGTGGGAGATGGAAAACCACGTGAGGGGAGTAGCATGTATACTTGCTTGTCTGGACTGTAGAGGTCATGAAGGGGGATCATGTGAAATGAGTCTTGGAAAGCTGGCTGGAATAAGATTATGCAGAGATTTAAATGCCAAACAGAGGAGTTTCATTATACCATGCCTGGAAACCATATCAAACAGGGAATATTCACTCAGAACAAAAAGTCAGAGATAAATGCCTGAGAATTCAGATTTGGTTAAAATAGGAACACCTACTTTTAGATTTTTGTGGAGAAGAAAGAGTAGATTTTGTAGGAGATGAAGCTTCTTCTAGTTTTGCCTTAGCAAGAGCTATTTCCTCAGCCATTTTCTTTTCCTGATATTTTGCTTCTTCCTGTATGGTCCATTCCTGAATAGAGTCAGCTACAAGTTCCAAATAGTTCCTGAGGGAAAAATCCAAATGAGTTAGCAAAAAATATATAATTTTGATAGATATTTGTACATAAATATACCAAGGAGAGACAACAAGCAAACTGAACTAGAGATCATAACACCCAGAGTCAAGTTTGACCTCCTAGGTATCACCTCCTAGTTGTGAAAGGCTTCAAATGTTAAAAAGAAGAACATTTAATAACTTGACATTGTTGAGGAGCAAATGGGTTTTTTTTCATTTAATATTTCTCCAACATCTTTTAATCTACACTTCATCAGAATATAGAAAGACAGAGGATCACAGATCAAGAATGGGAAGGAAGCTCAGAGGCCAAAGTGACTTTTTCCAAGGTCACAAAAGTCTTTAGAATATTTAGCAGAAGAAGTAGGATTTGAAACCAGATCCTTTGACTTCTGTGGCAGTGCTCCATCTCCTGAGTCAGGTCTTATACAACAATGATAAAAATACCTCCCAATTTTCAAGGAGAACTAACTAATGCTCTATCTAAGTGATGCCCTTTATTATATGGCAGAATGAACACAGGGGATCTAGAAAACAAAGATTCATTGAATCCTAGAGGTTAAAATCAAGCTAGTACTAGACTGATGGTTTTACCTTTCACTCAAATTCTATTTTCTTGAATTCTATTTAAAGCTATAGAAACATCAAAATATGTTATAAGAAATGATGAGCTGGTTGATTTTAGAAAAACATGGAAAGACTTGAACCTATATAGGAAGATGCTATCTACCTTCAAAAAAAGAACTGACAGAACTACATATAGTATGGTTTTACATATATGTTTAAGTATATATGTGTATATTTGTGTGTAAATAATATTTATGTATGTATATATATTCACATTTAATTGTAGACTTCTCCAGGGTAGAGGAAAGAGGGAGAGAGAAAAAAATGAAAAGTGCATAGCAGAGGAAAAAAGACTTAAAGTACAGAAAAGCTGGGTAGCTTTGAAAACAATGTGTAGTACTTAATACGTTGTTTTTTAAAAAAGTAAATAGTCTAAAATAGAAGTGCATGGTTTTATATTGAATCCTCTATGTTCTGCTGTGTACATGGAAATGTTCTTTCCCCCCTCATTTTGTATATGTTTAAAATAAATTAAAATTTAAAAAATAAACATCAAAATATAGAATTTGCTTTCTAGCTTCATCACAACATTCCTCAAGACTTTAATCTGTTTGGGTTCAAGCAAGCAAATTTAATTTAACATTAGTTACAAGAATGGTGAGTTAGGTAGTCAACAAACACTAATTGCTTACTCCATTCTAGGCACTGTGTTTAGTCCTGGAGAGGTGTTTCCTTGGAGTCCAAATGTTTATCTCACGTTAAGGAAAAAACAAAAGAAACAAACAATCACCTGAATCCAACATTAGAATGGAGAGCAATTTCCCACTTTTCAGAACTTAGTCGTTGTATATTCATAGGATTGTGAAAAACTAAAAGCAAAGAGTTGTCTTGGGTATGATAATAGGAATCAATGCATCTAAACTCCTGGGATGCCTCTTGAAGAACCTGCAAATAAAAATAAATGAATAGCTCTATTTTAAAATCCTTATGCAGGGAAATATTTCAGAGTAGGAGCAATGGGAATAGGCAAGTAGACTATCTTTGGTCAGGAGCAGAAGAGGGGCATCAGAAGAGGCAGGTGTTCACAGAAGTTAGTGAAACAGACACAGGAAGGAGGAAGTCTCTTAAATATTTTGGCAGAGAATAGAGAATAAAGGCAGTGATATTTTTAATAGTCACCAACAGGGCTCATATGCTTATCGATCCCCTGCACCTGGGTAAGTTAGGAAAGAGCAAGGGGGTCAGGGAACGGATAATCAAAGGACTGTAATATTTGCTCATAAGTCTGAGGTGGTGGAAGGACGGGTGGGTGCAATGGGAACACAGGAATCCAGGACTGCCTGGCAAACAGGCAGCAGAGAAGTAGATTGCCTTGGGGATGAGTGGTAGAGTTTTCTTTCCAGAGCTAAAAAAGAAGCTAAGGTTTTATATTGGCAAGAGAAGACAGTCTGACAGTCTGAAAGAACACTGGATTTCAAGTCAGAAGACCTTACTCTGCTGCTAACTTCCTTATGTGACTGCAGGCAAATCATTGAATCTCTTTGGTCTTCAGACTCCTCCTGTCTAAAATGAGAGGTAGGAAGTAAATGGTATAAATGCCCATAGATAGATTTCAAAATGCTTGGATGATAAAAGATCCGGAGAATAGTCATTAGTGGACAGGTGTAATTTGGAGGGAGATCTGCTAAGTGCCCAAGGATCTGTCCTTGGTGATTTGCTGCTTAGAATTTTTATCAGTGAGTTGGATGGAGGTATAATTGGCTTGTTTATCACATCTGGAAATGATATAAAACACAAGGAGTAGCTAAGACATTGGATGGCAGAGTCAGAATCCAAACAGATTGCAGTAGACTAGAACAATCTGAGAATTCCACTAAGAGGTGGCTTAATAGGAATAAACACAAAGGATAAAGGATGTCATTAGAGAAACACATGACCAGAAAAGAAAAAAAAACAAACAATGGACTAGTCATATTATGAAAACAAGGTACAGCTGACATATAGCTTATGTGTCCCATTGTTATGTATGACATGGGAGGAGAATATGAGGAAATTCTCCAATATGAGGGTATGTGCCACCGGTTGAGTGATGTTTTTTGTGGGAGATGTAGACAAGTCTCACAGAATTAGGCAGGTATAGATGGGGTATTGATGAGATCACAGACACACTGAAGTATTGGAATATAAACTCAAAATTCTACATTTGGATTCAGAAACCAACTACTCAAAGATTAGAAGTATATTTATTAGGCAAAGTATATTTCTATGTATGTATGTATGTGTATATAAATATGTGTCTATATATAAATATATTTGCACTTAATAGTAGCCTTATGAGGGAGAAGGGAAAGGGGAGAAAAAGAACAAAGTAAAAAGTGCACAGTAGAGAACAAAAGAAAACAAACAAGGAAGCAAAGAAAAAATGGACAGCTTTCAACACAATGAGTCATACTTATTATATAGGATTTCTTTAAATGGAAATGTATTGCTATCTATTTTGAATCCTTTCTTACATTCTGCTGTGCACATGACATGCTTTCCCCCCTTTTCTTATTATATATTTGTTACAATATTTAAATTTATAACATGTTTCTTTTTCTTTTCTTATTGTGTATTTAATTTTCAGTAATATATAAAAAAGAAATAAACTGCTCAAGTATTACATAAAGCAATTCATGCGAAAAATATTTAGGGGGATTTTTGGGCACCATGAAGCTTGATGTGAATCAATAGTTTGACACAAGCCTAAAGAGCCAATGAGATTTTAGGCTACCTTAAGAGTAGAGTTATGTTCAGAGTGAGGGATGTATTAGTCCTACTATTTTTTTCTCTGGTCAGAACACTATTAAGCTAGACCAGATCCAGGTAAGGTTACTAGGGTAATAATAAGGTGATTAGCAGAATAAGTTGGTAAAAAGCTCCACAACAACAAATAGGATTTTTTTTTCCTAAAGAAGAGAAGGAAGGAAACAAGCATTTATTAGGTGCCAGACATTGTGCTAAGTGCTTTAAAAATATTATGTCCCTTGATCCTTACAACAATCCCTGGAGATATGTGCTATTATCATCCTCATATCATAAATGAGGAAACTGAGGCAAACTCTCTGTTATGTTAAGTGATTTGCCTAGAGTTGGCCAGTAAGTGTCTTAGGCTGGATTTGAACTCAGGAATTCTTGGCTTCAGGTCTGGCATCCTTTCCATTTTACCACCTAGCTACCTTTAGGTAACTAGGAGAAGACTTAGCAGAGATGATAGCCTTATTCTGTAGTGTAGAAAAGGGAGTATATTTCTTCTTGGCCTTACGAGAAAAGAACAAGGTTTTTGGAAGTTGAAGACAGGCAGAATTCTGCTGGATGTCAGTAAAAGGTCCTGAATGATGAAAGCTGTCATTCAGGAGAATGGGTTGCCCTGGTAGCCCTCCAATGGAGGACATTAAGAAGATGATGGAAGAATATTACTTGAGGACATGGTAGAAGGGTTTTCTGTTTCTGTACAGGTTGAATTAGATGTATTCTGAAGTTGGGTTTGTTTGTTTTTTTAACCTCTGACTTTGCAGTTCTCTGACTAGATCTCTTTGGTGCCTTCCAGTTCTAAATTCTATGATCCTTTGACCCTCCTGTAAAAAAGGAGGCACCATTCCAGTGACCTTGAAGATGTGTGTTATTTGTGTTTTGTCCTGGAGACAACGAACATATAATTTGCATGTTCAGTGTCAGAGAGGCATCATGGCAGGGCCCTGGGAAATCTACCCTTGGAATCAGGAAGACCTAGGTCCAGCTCCCACATTTGACACATGAGGGCTTTTGTGACCTTAGACAGGGACTTAAGCTCTCATTGCCTCAGATGACTTAGCATGACTTCTCACATGCCATCTAGTTCATCCTTTTATTTTACAAATAAGGCAACTGAGAACCCAAGGACATTAAATGACTTACATAAGGTCACACAGGTGTCAGAGTAGAACCATTTCATAGAACTTCTGAGACCAGAGTCATTACTCATTCCCTTATATTATAACAGTTAGTTAGGTGGCTTGGTGGATGGGGGTTGGATGGTGGTTCAAATCTTGCTTCAGTCATTTATCAGTTGTGTGACCTTGGGCAAGTCACTTAATCTCTGGCCTCAGTTTCCTCAGCTACAAAATGGGGATAATAATAGCATCTAGCTCCCAGGATTATTCTGAGGATAAAGGGAGTTTATATTTGCAAAACACTTTGTGAACTTTAAAGTGTTATATAAAAGCTAGCTATCATTAGATAGCTAGAGGGAGTTACCTCCAAGGTGTTTCCTAAAGTAATAATATCTCAGGTCTGGCCCAATATATACATACATAAAACACACGAACATGCATAATACACATATGTTTGTATATGCATGTGTATATACATATAATAGACATAATTATATCAATATACATATTAATAGATGTATATATAATGTACATTGTATATGTAGTACAATGTACACAAATACCATATATGCATATAGATAACTTTGGGCAGGTCACTTAACCAAAACTTATTATATATTGTGTATATTTATATGTACATATAAACCAGTATCCCTACTAATCACAGAGAGGATGAAAAGCTCCTTGACAGAGTGGAGATCTGATCCAAGAACAAAATCAAGATGTATAATACCCTGAGGAGGCTGAATGGCATCTGAACCAGTTCCCAGCCACAAAGATGGAGAGTAGAAGAATGAGACAAAGAGAAGAAAGAGAAGAATTGTTCTCTTCAAGATGTACTTGGAGTTGGTTTCCACCAGAGAGTATGGAGCTGGAACTTCTAAGAAAGAAGTTGCTTCTCTAGATCCTGGGAATGATCAGCAGGATTCAAGGCATTATCAGCCAGGCAGAAATCCAACCTGGGCACTATGAAGTGAGAACTCCATTGTGGTGGTGGTCAATAATTCTTTACTGCAGAGTGTGAAAGTAGATGGGCGTCCACTTGATTTGACCAGTTGGGTTGTTGTGCTGTCTCTTTTCCTGGCACTTCTCCAGGATGTGTGATGGAAATCCTCCTGAAACTTGTCAAAACTGATGACCACTACCTATTCCTGGTGATTTATGTGGGGATGACTGATATAACTAGAAAAAAAATCTGGAAACAATCTCTAGAGATTACAAAGTGCTGGACAGGAAAGTGAATTACTTGGAGGCACAGGTGGTGTTTTCATCACTACTTCCCATCGAAGGTGGGGACTTTAGAAGAAAAAGGAGGATATTGGAAGTGAACAGCTGGCTGAGAAGATGTCAGAGAGCAGGAGTTGGCTTTCTGAACTTAACATTCAGACTGCATCTAACAATAATGAGGAAGAAAGCATTTCCCTGAGGACTTACAGATCTGATAAAAAAATATAATAAGGGGAAGGAGAAAAATTCCCAGATAAACAGATGCCTCAGAGTGCAACAAGTATGATATATAAAGAATAGCAGTGGAGGAACATAGTAATTTGAAGGAGAACATATCTGAGAAAGAAATTAGAAGTTGTACTTATATCCTTAGATGTCTATAAACAAATAAGAAAAGTATTGGTTAGGAAACAAGGAATTTGACAACATCATCCAGTGTGGTAAATGTGAGCTTGCAGGTATTGTTAAAACATGATAGCATGGGGCATCACACTGGAATAAGGCAACAGAAGGGCATGCCTCATTTTAAAGGAAAGGATCATCTAGAAAGGATAATCTATTGCTATAGGTTAATGCTATAAAACACAAATAAACCTGATTCCCTACTCAGGCATGATGGAGAACATGATATAAAAGATAGAGTGATATAAAAGTAAGAGTATACTATAAACCTCCCAGCCAGAAGAAAAGAATGAAGGTTAAAAGCAGTATATGGCTCTACTGAACTTTAAGCTCCATTGGGGCAATAGCCCTCCAATAGGGTAATAGCTCCAGCAAAATGCTATGCAAATGTAACAATATCGACAATAAACTGAATAAATAGTCGTTGCTGTTATTGTGATGGGGTGTTCAACTCCCTGGACATTCACTCTTGTTCCTATTATGTTAAAAGCAGATGAGCTCTTGGGTTATTTGCTGACAATATTATTTCTGTGATGAATGGAACTTTTCTTTCGTATCTTAAATCAACAAAGAATTTGGGGTATTGTGAATCTTTAGCATATCCATCCCACTGATATTTATTTGTAATTGCTAAAATAAATGTGAAAGCCACATGGAAGTGGCTTTTGTTTCACATTGTTTGGCACAAAGAATTTAGCTTAATTAAAATATTAGATTTGATTTTGGATGATGCAAGATAAAGGTTTGCAATTCTTAACTCTATTCTTTTTGATTTGCATGGAGGATAAGGAGTAAATTATATCAGAAAGCATGTTTTTTAAAGTATGGTGAGATTTGGGGTTAAACTGGATGTCATATATGTGGATCAAGCAGGATCAGAACCCACAATCTCTTTATCCCCTGAAAACCTGTGCAGCAATCATGACTACTTTCTCTCTTCTTAAAAAGAATAACATGACATCAGAGCTAAAAGAGTCCTTAGAGATCATGTCCAACTACTTCATTTTACTAATAAGAAAACTAAAGCACCCAGAGTGAAAATGACTTTTCATAGGCAATACAGACAGCTAGTTAGTGATGTCTCCAGGATTTAAAAAACAAAGGCTGGCAACCCAGATTCTTAATTCTAATTCCTTTTTTTTTTTTTGGAGGGTAATTGGGGTCAAGTGACTTGCCCAAGGTCACACGGCTAGTAAGTGTTCCATGTCTGAGGTCGGATTTGAACTCAGGTCCTCCTGACTCCAGGGCAGGTGCTCTGTTCACTGCACACATAGCCACCCCTTTAATTCTAATTCTTGGTCCCATTCTCTTTCCATGATGACCATAACCACAATGTCAGAACAACTAGGACTTTCCCTCAAAGTGCCAAAGTTTAGAGAGGAGGCACTTTTAGTCCCAAAGCAGCAACAACTGATCTGACAGTACCAGCTTATCAAGAATAAGTAGTTAAAATAATAATTAGGTAAGTCAAAAATAATCAAATTTAAATAATAGTTTAAGTCAAGAATAATTAGTCAAAAATGAGAAAAATGAGTTGTCAAGAATAAAGTTAAATAATAATTAAAGTTAAGTCAAGAACAATTAGTTAAAATAAGAAGCCACCAGATGAGTCCTTCCTTCCCTCAGTGGTCATATCATAGGTGAGCTCCAACCCATCCTCAACCCATGCTGCTCCCTTTCCCTCCCCATTCATGTCCAAGAGTCTTTGCTTGGATGGGAGAAGTCCCATTGGCTTCCTCCACCTGAGAGGAGGGCCATAAGTCCTGAACATATTTTGTACCAATTGATCCAGATACAAAACTTGCTAGTAGTGGCTCAGCTGTCCTCTACACAAAACTGCCCCTAGGTTTCCAAACAACAACTTCTCTTTGGAAAATATGTTTCACACATTTTGGAACAGTAAAAAAAATAATGGATTTCCCTACAAATGTGCAATCAGGACATGAAATGCATTTTATAGCAGAACTAGTTATAAATGCAGTTTTGCCTATGGACGCTTTGGCCACTGTTGATCTGAACTGGATTTGTACTGGTGACCTAGAAATGAACCATTCTGTATCACACTATCCATCCTCTGAATCTTCCTCCCACCAGGCCTATCTGACTGTCTCTTGGAGAGTCACAGCTTATAAATACCTGCAGGAGGACTTGTGGTTTAAAATGTTCAATAAAACTCCATTCTGTCAGAGAGCGTTGCTGAGTCTTTTTAATATCTTCCAAATCTGCTTCTATGATGATCTTCTTTGGTTTCTTAAAAAATTACCAGAACAAAATCAGAATTTCAGCATTAAATTGCTTTGGACTCAATGGAATAGTCTGGGGTTTGACCGACCCACTAAAATATCATGTGCACCGTTCTAATTGTATAGATCTGCATATATATATAAATCCATATGGCAACATTTTAGCAGGAATATTGCCAGAAAGACTGAGAGCCTTTGACTTTTTTTTAATGGGCAGAATAATCTAAATATTTTTATTGTTAGGTTATACTCTTCAGAGTCCTGTAAGCAATTATAGACAGGTTTTCTGAACTTGCTTCGAGCCAGCTTTAGCTCGACATGGCTGTATGGCAGGCAGGTGTTTGTGAAGATGCCAAGCCACACTGTCTAGAGGGGGACATGGGCCTTCCACTAGCAAAAATTAACCCTTTATATCATGACAGAAGCTGTGCTGAGCATGTCTGAACAACCCAGAATGGCAATGCATAGGAATTTCGTTGTTGCTCAGTGTCTGACTCTATAACTCTATTTGGGCTTTTCTTGGTCAAAGATACTGGAGTGCTTTGCCATTTCTTTCTCTGGTTAGAAAGACAAAATCTGATTCTTTGGTATCGGGGTTCTCCTATTTTGTTGATGCCTTCTGTTGTCTATATAAAATGATTTCTAGATATACCACACTCTACCCAGCTACCACCCAGTGAAGTGAATGCTAAGTAAAATCAACTAAAAAGCAAATATGTCATTTCTTCATGGAAAGGAAGGGGGTACATTTCCATATTTCTTCTTGAAGAAGGAAGAAAAACATTAAATGACAGAGAAAAACAATTAAATAAAACGAGCCAACAAAGTATATGTGTCTACCATCTCTCCAAACTATAGGAGAGGTAGCATATTTCCATGTTTCTTCTTCAAGATCAATTATTAAATGACAGTTTGACTCCATTTTCATGCTTTTATTTTTGTCTACACCATTGTCATCCTGCATACTTTTTTTTTTCTGGTTCTGCTTACTTCCTTCTACCTTGGTCATTAGTCCACAGATTCTCTCAATTTCTCATATCCATTATTTCTCCTGGTACAATAATGCCATTCACATTCAGGAGCTCTTTGTTAATTGAATATGGATTACCTGAGTCTATACTTTGTTTTCTAGATCTGAGAGGATTTCAGTGATATAAGGAGATCCTAGTGAAGAAACTCTCTTCACCACTGTAGACCAGCAACTGTTTTGAAACTTATAAAGTTGTCTGGGATATTGATAAGTTTAGTGATTTGCTCATATGTGGCAAAGAAGGATCTTGAATCTAGGCAGTCCTGACTCCAAGGTTAGGCACAACATCATAAAGTAGTGTAGGGAAGCAAAGGTTACCATCAAATATATTCACTAATGAAATGATTACTTAGAAAATTAGTTCCCACTCAAACATTTCTGCCCTTTTTGCTCTAGCCCATCCCATCACCATTTTTGTCAATTGATCACTCACTGACTGTGAGTCAATGCTTCACAAGAGAATGATCTGAAATTCAAAAACGTCTTGAGAAAATTGATAAAATTCTTTTTTTGCAACAAAAACTCTATTGCCATGTTTCAAAATAATGATAATATGTCACTTTAAAGTCTTGCAAAAGATTATGCAAATATCTCATTTGATCCTCACAACCACCCTGGGAGGTAAATGCTATTATTTTCTCCTTTTGACAGATGAAGAAATGGAGACAGACAGAGGTTAAGGGATTTGCCCAGTATCATAGGATAAGTTTCTGAGACTGAATGTGACCTGAGGTCTTCCTGATTCTAGGTCCAGTTCTCTATCCACTGTACCACTTAGCCTCCAAAAATCAAATACAAAGTGGTGGGTGGCTTATCATGCTCTCATACAATTTTGTGGGAAAAATTAAGCAACCCTCCCTTCTAATTTGACATGATTCATTTTGCTCATTCTAAGAATTAGTCATCAAAGCTTAAATTTTGTTAAGAATAAGATAAAATAACTTATTTTCATAATTTTAGTTTCATTTACCAAGATAAAAGGTTAATCAAATGTTTCCCTGCCACCCCTACCCGAATCCTTACCTCCACCCTCAGATTTACTATGAAATGCTAGGCTCCATTTTAAGTAGATTCACTTTAAGTGAATCCTTGAATACTTCCCATACCATATTTTTTTTTTCAGCCAAAAGAATTTTTTACCTTTTCAAGAAGACCATCCTCATCCTTTTCTCCTTTGATCTCTTCATTTAAGGGATGTGCTGTAAATCAAAATATCAATATCCAAGTTGTGGGTAGGGTCAGCTCTGTTCTGGTGCTGGTCAACATGGTGCTTTTCTGTAGCCTATAATTACATTAATATCTCTATGCTACAAAGACAGTTCACAAAACATAATGTTTTATTCCTATATAATGTGCTTGTGCAAGGGTATCATGTTGTTTGCAGTTGTTTCTTCTACTGATAACAATATGAAGGGCCTCACAATACATTCTCAGATACAAATCAACTGGATTAGCTTGAGATCTACTCTTGTCAGTGGCCACAGATCCTTGGTAAATTGATCATCTAAACCCTGCTGCCCTACAGAGATACAGACAAGTTATCCCCTTGTAGGAATTCAGCTCTAATGGAATATGAAAGACAAGACCTAGTACTCCTGGAGCAGTTTCTGAGGCACCAGCTCAAGTAGGAAACCCACATGTGCGTGCGCGCACGCACACACACATACACACACACACACACACACACACACAAACACATGCACGAACCCACATTCATGAAGCAGGAAGGAGAGTGGAAACACTTTGAATATTGGATTGCATACCTGTGGCCACATAGCCACATCTATCTACCTAGGAAGCGACTCCCTTGCAGTGTGCCTGAAGGCCAAGGTATGGTTAGTGGCTACCAACATCTGTGACTACTCCCATGTATAACACAAGTCTTTTCTGGGGTTGAGTGGAAATCAGTAGTGAATGTGACATCTCTGAATTTATATCAGCTTCCTTTAGTAGTCTTAAATCAATCTGCTCCTCATATTACTAAGATCCTTGGAAAGAATACAACCCCCATATTGAATTACTGAATCACTTCAGATTTTTGATTTAATATGATAGTTTTTATACATTTCATATAATTGTTTAAAAATATCCCCTCATGAAAAGGACCTTTTCGTACAAAAATATTGATAGCGGCTCTTTTTATTGTGGCTAAGAATTGGAAATTGAGGGGATGCCCATCGATTGAAGAATGGCTAAACAAGCTGTAGTATATAATTGTAATGGAATATTATTGTGCTGTAAGAAATGACAAGCAGAATGATTTCAGAAAAATCTGGGAAGACTTTATACAAACTGATGCATAGTGAAGTGGACAGAACCAGGGGAATCTTGTACACAGTAACAGCAATATCGTTCGATGAAGAATTGTGAATGACAAGTTATTCTCAGCAATACAATGATCCAAGATAATCCCAAAGGTCTAATGATGAAGTATACTATCTGCCTCCAGAGAAAGAACTGATATTATTTGAATACAGACTGAAACATACTATTTTCAGTTTCTTTCTTTTTTTTTTAAAGCAATTGGGGTTAAGTAACTTGCTCAAGGTTACACGGCTAGTCATTTGATGTATGCGTGGGTGCTCATTTTCTGAGGCCGGATCTGATCTCGGGTCATCCAAACTCCGAGGCCGGCGCTCTTACTCACTGCGCCACCTAGCCGCCCCTTTAGGGCAATTGGGGTTAAGTAACTTGCCCAAGGTTACACGGCTAGGTTTTGTTTGTGCGGATTAAGTGTCGGAGGCCGGCTCCGAACTCAGGTCCTTCTGATTCCAGGGCCGGCGCTCTATTCACTGCGCCACCTAGCCGCCCCCTTCAGTTTCTTTCTTGCATTTTTTTCTTTTGAGTCTTCTTTTACAAAATGACTCATGGAAATGTTTTGCATGATTACACGTGTATAACCTATATCTGATTGCTTATCATCTCAGAGAGGGGGGAGAGGAGAGAGGGATAGAATTTGGAACTCAAAACTTTAAATAAAATGTTTAGAAATTTTTTAAAAAAAGAAATCCCTTATTGATAAGCTATGGACAAACTATTGTCTAGTTGCAGGTCTTCTGTCATGTTCTTAGGAAGTTTACATTTTGAATTTAATTGTAAGACTTTACTTTTATTCTCTTTACATTTTATCTTAATCATTCGTGGCTCACCATTCTATCCTGTCAAGATCTTTTGGCATCCTGACTCTGTTATATGGCATGTCATCTGGCCCTTCCAGATTTGGGTCATATGTAAATTAGATAAAAGCGCCACATAACTCTTTACCCAAATTATTGACTGAAATCTTAAACAGAATAGGGCCAAGCACAGGGCCCTGAAGGTACTTCCCTCCTCTTCCCATATTGACATCAACCCATTTGGTCATTCAAAATGGTCCTTATCCACCTAATTGTATTATGGTCTGTCTCCATTTGTCTATAAGGGTGGTATGGAAGACTTTATCAAATCCTTCGTCAAAATCTAGGTAAACTAAATCTCCACTAATCCCCTGCTTTAGTGTCCATTCTACCTTGTCAAGAAAGGAAATGAATCTGGCATGATCTATTGTATTTTTTTTTCCCGTCAGAGAAGGGGGGTTATTAAAACTCCGGCTGAGGTGGGGGAGATTTTTGAGAATTTGAGCCTGGCATGACCTATTGTTGATAAATCCATGTTAGCTTTTTGTCAAAGAGATAGCACAGTATAGGGAGGAAGGAAGGGAACATGCATTTATTAAAAAAGCCTTTATGAGCCAGGCACTGTGCTAAATGCTTTACAAATATCTCATTTAATCCTCACAACAACCCTGGGAGGAAGGTGCTACTGTTATCCACATTTTATACTTGAGGAAACTGAGGCAAAAGGATGTTAAGTGACTTGCCCAAGGTTTCACAGCTAGTATGACTAGGTGCCAGAGGTTAGATTTGAATTCAGGTCATCCTGCCTCCAGGCAAAGCTGTGTCACATATCTAGTGCAGTCGACAGAAAGCTGGCCCCAGAGCAAGGAAGATGAGGATTCAAGTCCCACCCGTGACCGTAGTCAGCTCTTTAGACCATAAATTGAAAGAAAGGTGCCTCCCTGCATTGATAGAGGGAATTTCCTCCTCTGTAGGAGTTCCCGTTGTCAGTGAAAGCACAGGCATACCTTCTATTCTTGTCATTTGTATTTTCTGTTTCCTTTATGAGATTTTCCCTAGGATGCATTTGATGCTTCCTTTGAGGATTTTGCTAGAATTGAAGTCAAGCTCATCAGCCTGTAGTCTGGAAATGCTATTCTCTTCCCTCAAAGATTGTGCATTTATAAGAGATCTGAGAGGTACAAGGTAGGTGAGCCATGGTCACGAAACAAAGCAAAATTAACTCCAGATAAAGAACAAATCTGTGACTTTGGGCCTAATGGGCACCATGTCATCATCCACCACTTAGATATTTCACATTAAACCTGGATAGCGGTGCCCTTCTTTCCTCAGAGCCAAGGTGCCTGCGTATAGATAGGGGGAAAAGAGCCTAAAGAGGGAATTAATGGGTTTAATGTATAATGATAAAGTGTTCCCTTTGTTACCAGAGAGGACCACACTTAGGCTTTTTAAGGGAGTTGATGGTTACAACTGTCATGTAAGTGCCAACTTTTTTTCTCCTCTGGAGACCACAATAACCCTAAATTTTTATTAACTAAGCTCTACCTTTTTTTATTTCTTCAGCTGGTGAGATTCCATTTTGACTCAAGTCAATGCTATAAAACAAAATTTAGTTTGCTGTATATAGAAATCCATCCACCCAAGAAAAAAATCAACCCAACTACAATTTTTAAATAGACCTCAACCTCCCATGAGCCCTTGGAGCAATTGACATGAAATCTTTGGAATAAAAATTCATCTGTTCTATGTCTTGCCAGATTTCTAGGAGATTTGATACTCCCCTCCTGAGTCTCAGACTCTAAAGGAAAGACAAAAATCCTCTTTCACAAAACATGTTCTGAAATTGCGTGCTAGTCATTTTGTCAGAAGAAGGTATACCCTGAAACCATTCTTAAACCATTATATAATGAGGAAGAAGCTTTCCTTTTGCCCTGCTTTCTTTTTTCGGGGGCCTAAGTTCTTAACTGTGTGAATGGGTACTTTTCACATATCAAGAAATGAATTCATTCCCATCCCTCTGGAGGAAAAACCAGCTTTCCCAAGCAATTTTACCTCAGAGACAACAAAAATAGGAAGAAGACTGTCATGTAAAGGGCAGAATATTGAACTTGTAGTCACGAGATCTGGGTTCACATCCCACCTAAACCATTTAATAACTACCCGAACATGGATAAATCACTTAAGTCTCTAGTTCTTATCCATAAAATAGGAATGATACTAATACAGATACTGCCTACTTCAGAGCATTGTTGTGATGAAGACACTTTGCAAAAATACCGATGCAAAGAGTGACCATGTATAGTACTATAATCTATACTTTATATAGTTATATATATATGTATGTGTATATATATATATATATATGTACACACACACACACACACACACACACACACACACTGGGTGTCCCAAAAAGTCTTAGTGAAGTTTTAAGCCGAATAGTAGCATATACATAGAATGTGCATACATGTATATGTACACAAATATACACAAAACATGCACATATACATATGTGCACAGACTCGCTATATGTAGTACTATCCATTACATGTGTATATGCACATACACATATATACATCACAAATACAATGTTTCTGTGTCCAAAAATTTCATTAATTGATGACCAGTTTTATTGGGAAGGCAGCTTTGTCCAGTTGAAATAATGCTGGATTTGGAGTAAGAGGACCTCAGTATAATGTAGGTCTGCTATGTACCACTTGTGTGATATTGAGCAAATTACTTAACTTCTCTGGGTTTCCGTTTCCTCAGCAGTAAAATGAAGAGGTTGAACAACACATGCTGCTAACGTCTCTTTCAGCTCTAAATCTGTTGTAATATGCTTTTATTTAAAAATAAATTGTTAAGGCAGAACAAGTATCAGAAGAGGATACAAAATATTTTTTCTTAAAAACCTTTTTCTTAAAGTTCTCTTATTTTTCTTTGGATATAATCCATTCTAATCCCAGAGACTTAATTTTTCATTTTGTTTTGCTTCTGTTTATTGATAATTAGCTCATAATAAAAATTATTTTAAAAGAATTTCTGCCATTGTAGCCAATGGAATTTAGGAATGGTAAAAATCCATGATGAACAGTTAAAGAAAATCAATTTTTTATTTACTGAACAGCTACAGTAAAATCCAGAGGATGAGCTGTCCCTCAAATCTATCGTATCTTCAAAATATCTTAATTGCATTCCACTTTCTCTAAGTCATGGGTTCAGGATAAGAAGGGATACTTCAGCACTGACAATTGAAGTGATCCACAATGGGACTGTCAATCAGTGGCTTCAGTGATACCCAGTCACATGGTTAGGCCACCAGGTGGCAATAGTTGTCTAAGGAAGGGGATTGAGCAGCTGCCAAGAAAACTTCCACTTTTTTGAAACTTTCTAAATGGCAGCAGGATGTGACTTGATCCTTCAATGCATCTTCTGTCTTTATTCTTTACTGATCATAAGTGAATGAGTACAGATCCTGAAGGGGCCTTGAAGGGGCTTGGAGATCTCCTTGTGGATTTGAGAGGTTTAGTCATTGATGAGAGAGAGGGAGGGAGAGAGAGGGAGAGAGAGGGAGAGAGAGGGAGAGAGAGGGGGAGAGAGAGAGAGACAGAGAGAGAGAGACAGAGAGAGAGAGAGAGAGAGAGAGAGAGAGAGAGAGAGAGAGAGAGAGAGAGAATGAGAGGGAGAGAGAGACAGAGAAAGGGAGAGAGAGAGAGAGAGAGAGAGAGAGAGAGAGAGAGAGAGAGAGAGAATGAGAGGAGAGAGAGGGAGAGAGGGAGAGAGAGAGAGAATGAGAGGGAGAGAGGGAGAGAGAGAGAGGGAGAGAGAGAGAGAGAGAGAGAGAGAGAGAGAGAGAGAGAGAGAGAGAGAATGAGAGGGAGAGAGAGGGAGAGAGAGGGAGAGAGAGAGACAGAGAGACAGAGACAGAGAGACAGAGACAGAGAGAGACAGAGAGAGAGACAGAGAGAGACAGAGAGACAGAGAGAGAGAGAGACAGAGAGAGCGAGAGAGAGAGAGAGAGAGAGAGAGAGAGAGAGAGAGAGAGAGATTACCTTGCTCCCACCTACAAACATGCCTAAGTCTCCTATCTTTAATAAACATTCATTCCACTCTGTCCTTGTCCTGATATTTTTTGTTCATTTGTTTTGCTACATCTCTTCTTCCTTTCATGACAAAGTCTTATGAAAGCAAAAAACTATTTTCTCTCATTACCTAAACTTGTGTATCTTTTTCTCATTCTTCACTTCTTGGCGATCTGACTGCTAACTCCTCCACATAACTGAGCCTACTCTCTTTACAAAGATTTTTCATTTGTTATATCCCTTTTTTTCCTTAGGCCTCATTTTTTGACCTCTCTGACATTTTTGACACTATTGGCTATCCCTTCCTTCTCGACATTCTCTCCTTTCCTTTGCTTCTGGATCACTAGTCGCTTTTTGGTTTTATTCCTACCTGTTATGTCACTTCTTAGTCTTTGCTAGAACATCTTGTTCAGGCTTCCTCCTGGTGAATATCAGTGATAACGGTTTCTCTTTGGAACAGCAACCCTGAGGTTCTTCCCTTCCCAGCTTGATTTTTTTTCTTTTTCTTTTCTAATTAAAGGGGCCATCTATTGACTCAGTTCTTTAAGAGGCCTATTCATGTAATGGGTGTTACCTCACTCTAAGTGAGTACCTGCAGAAGCCTTAGCCAAAAAGGACCAGGGTCTCCCACTGCATCGTGGGTCATCTCCAGTCATCCTGATGAATATTAGGTCACTGGATCCAGATGGCTCTGGAGGAGAAAGTGAGGCTGGTGACCTTGCACAGCCCTCCCTCACTCAGATCAAGGTCTACTGCAAGCCACGTCATCATTTCCCTGATGTCATGGTCCCCTTAGAAAACGAAGGACAAACCCAACCTGCTCTTGCTGTCTATTAAGTGTGGATTTACCTTAAAGTCTTGTGGGGGGGGGGGTCCCATTTTCTTCTGTCTAGGCTGATTTCATCAGCTTTAGCTCCAATGGGTTGAATGATCATCTCTATGAATGTAATACTTAAATCTATATCTCTCTATCTTTTCTATCTGTCTATCTATCTATCTATCTATCTATCTATCTATCTATCTATCTATCTACCTGTCTATCACACTCACTTCTCTATTGAACTCCATTCCTATATTATCAACTTGCTGCTAAACATCTCTAGTCTCCAATTCAATATATCAAAAAAAGAACTTCGTTATGTTAAAAGATATCCCTCTTCCAAATTTCTCCATTTCTATGGATGCATACATTATCCTCTCAGCCTCCCAAGCTCACAACCTTGTCTCTTCCCTCTCATTCCTTGTATCCAATCAGTTGTTAAATCTTCCTGATTTATTTCCCCAATATCTTTTGTATTTGTCTCCTTCTTTTTATTCACAGTCTTGACCTATGATAATGATCAGGCCCTTATCATCTCCTGCCCAGACTATCACAATAGCCTTTTTACTGGTTACCTACATCTGGGAGCCCCCTCTCCCCTCCCACTTCCCTCTGGGATCTTCTTCCAACTACTCTCTGCATATCTTATATGTATACACTATTTGCATTTTGTCTCCTCCATTAGGATCTGGGCTCCTCAAGGTAAGGGATTATGTTTTTCTTTTCTTGGTGTCTGTCCCCAGTACTTTGTACAATGCCTGCAACATAGTAAGTGCTTTAAAAGGGTTTGTAAACTGCCTCCTTTCTAAAAAGTCATAGGTCTGGTCCCTTTTCTCATTTAGAAGGGACTCTAGAAGACCTATCTAATTCCCAAAGGGTTTTTCCCCTTGAAAAAAAGTCCTTTGTGGTCTTGGCAGCACTAGGATAATCTAAGCTCCTTTTCCCTTGGGAAGTCTTCTAGTAAATCGCTTACATTGTCTCTGGGGCCACATTTATAATCATCATTCACCCAAAGGGTAACATATCACTCTGTATCCTGAAAGATCTAGTGTTATATAATATTCTAAAGGGCCTAAAGGTCAAAAGGGAAGGAGATCTGTATGTCATTCATTTAAAAAAATTATTTATTAGGCTCCTCTTTGCACAAGGCACCATTCTAGGCACATAACAAGAAGTCCTTGCTATTAAGGAATTTACATGTTAATGAGATAGAACATGTACACAAGTACATAGGTGAAACATGAGGTTGGAAGAATCTATGGGGTTCTCCGATGAGGAAATGCCTTTTTTAAAAGCAATATAGGTTGACATCATCTCTGCATCTCAGAGAGTTGCCCAGGGTACTTACAAGTTAAATGATTTATTTTCTCAGGGTCACAAAGTCAGAGGAAGCAACCTAAGACTTTCTGACTCCAAGACCAGAACCCTATCCTTTATACAACATTGCCTCTTTGGTGTAAGACTTCAAAATCATCTTCTGAAGATAATCAAAGACAAAAAAGCCACTCAGTTCTCATTGGCCTCCACCACTCAAGATCATTCACATTTTCTATCTTTGTAGAGACCTTACTCCATAACACTCGATGACAGTTACTGGTTTTTAGAATTACTGGCTTTCAGAACTAAGTAGGTTGTTTGGACCTGAAAGGAAGGAGGAGGCAAAAAACCCTGGTTGAAAATGTGACCACCAGGGAACAAATGGGGCTGCACATTTAGTAGACCACAATATACTGGGAAAGCCTTGCATAACCAGAGCTTGACTTCACCTCTCTATTAGCCAGAAGTTTCTACATTAAACGTATTTTCCCATTGCTATTACTGCAGGGAAACAAGGCTTTATCAAATATATTGATCAAAGAATGAGGTGTTCTGGCTAATTGAATGTTCTGGTTCATGTAGGGTTAACCAGGAATGCTTTTTTTTTTTTGTTTCAGCTAATAGTTTTTACTATTAAAAATCATCTGAATATGCATTATTCTGCTTTTCTACCTTAAAAAGTATAACAGACTGAACATAGTTGAATTGTCCAATAATGGTTAGGTATCTTAAAGCATCTCAAGACGATTGCTCTAGCTGTCCAGCACTGAATTCTTCACATAGATGGAGCAACTATAGGAAGGAAAATTGAGTTTTCATTGATCTACCCCTAAGGATGTAGATACTTAGGATATGCCCCCAAGCATTTCTTTTCAGAAATAGATTCTCATTTATCTATTATCATTTCATTCCACTAAATGTGCCCTGAAGAAGAAGGATTTCCTAATTCATAAATTCAACAATAGTGAGTAGATAGCATTTCTACACTATAATAATGAGATAGCTAGGTGGTCCAGTGGGGAGAGTGCTGAGCCCGGAGTCAGGAAGACACGAGTTCAAATACCCCTTAGCTTTTGACCCTGGGCAAGTAACTTAACCTCTGTTTGCTTCAGTTTTCCCATCTGTAAAATAATAAAAATTAAATAATAATAATAATATCTTCCTCCCAGAATTGCTGTGAGGATCAAATGAGATGTTTGTAAAATTCTTGGCACAGTGCTGGGTACAAAGCAGGTACTTAATAAATGCTCATTACTTTCCTAATGCCACATGCCTGTTTTCACAGAACAGCTTCGTTTTATAACTTGAATAGTTTGCATTGTTGCATATTGCAGCAACCCTCTGACATTGAAGAGAGTATTAGTGTGAGGGAGGGGATTTAAAACGAAGGTGACAGCTCACATTAATGTGATATTTTCCACTTTAGCATCTTCCTCATTATTCTATAAAATAGGCAAGGCAAATATCTTCAATTCACAGATAAGGAAATTAAAGCTCAGAATGAAACCAAAGCCATATGCCTAGTAGATGACAGAGAAAGGGATTTGAGCCCACATCTTTGATACCAATGTTATTTAGCCTGGAAAAGAGAAGACACAAGGATGGGATCTTCACTCTTTCAATATTTGAAACAACCACATGGAAGTGGGATTATACTTATTCTGCTCGACTCCAAAGGGGAGAACTAGGAACTATGGATGGAAGTTTTGGTAAGGGAGATTTTGTCTCAATGTAAGAATGAACTTCCTAATGAAGAGCTATCTAGAAAGGGTGTGGTTTGCCTTGTTAGCTACTGAGTTCCCCATTACTAGAGTCACCCAAGGAAAGAATAGATGAGGGCCATATCTTTATCATGCCTCAGGAATTGGGTTCATGCTTCAGAATGGGTTGGGAGTTGATAATCTGAAGTCTTTTGCCAAGGTTTATGGTTCGACAATTTGTGAAACTAACTCTAAAGAGCAGGACATGCCTACTGAAGCTCCCCCTGTGCCCTGGTTTTATTTACCTGTGGATTTCGATTTCATCTGCTGCTTGATGCCAGACTCCTGCTCCAACTGTTGTTTATTTTTAGGCTGAGGCTCATTCTTGCTTTCCTCAGTTGTTTTCACAGTGCTTGTCTCAGTTGGCTTTTGGGTAGGAGAAATGACAGATTCCATCTTCTTAATTTCCTCAGGTTGTTTCAGGTCAGTCATTTCTGTCACACTTTTTAACCAGTCTTCTTGGGGAAGCTTCAATTTGTTTTCTAGAGGTGATTCTATCCAATAGAAACAATTTTTTTTTCCAGTAGAAATTGTTCACACTTAAGAAAGTGAGGGGAAAATGTTAATGATGTAGATTAAACTGAAAAACTGTGTCCTGGTATTATTATTGTTGTTTTGAGAACCAGCTGTTAAATATTTGCCCACACACCTTTGCACCTACTTCACAGTGTTATTGTGAGGGTCAAATGAGATCATCTATGTAATGCACTTTGCACATCTTAAAGTGCTATCTAAATGTGATTTGTTATTAATACAAACAAATTCAGAGATAACAGTGCAAATATTATTTTCCCCATTTTTCAGATAAAGAGAGTAAGGGTCAGAGATACCATGTGGCTTCTCCATGGTCATCTATTTAGCAAATGGAAAGATTCAAGCTCAAGTGTCAAGTTAAATACAGCATGCTCATGACATCCAACATTGGAAAAAAACCCAGTAAAGATAAAAATCAAAAATGTCTTTTGTTTTTTGGATGAAACATTACCTGATAAGACAGGTGGTGTAGTTACTTTTTCCTCTATACTCCTTTTCATAAGATGTTGCTGTCTTATCTGCTTAGCAAATCTGGCAGGATTGTCCCATGGGATGTGAAATATTTCAGTATTAGACCCACCATCAGTTCTGGAAGGCTTCAGTTTTCCAAAATCGTCTACTTCAGTTAATTTCAGACATTCAAAAGTAAAGACTTTGAAGGCTCTTTCTACTTCATTCCAGTTCAAGAGTTCTGTAACAGAGTCAAAACCATGTGGGACATGAAAGCCACCTTTATTAGTCCAACCAAAAACAAAGAAGAAGACAGTGAAATATGGTGTGTGAGTCCCAAACCTTGGTAGGGAAGGGTCAAGGGAGCAAAGGGTAATCAGGATTTTCTTGAAAGAACAGCAAATTGACATCTGCAACTTTAAACTCAGGGTCTTAAACCAATAAGGGGAAAATTGTTTTCAAAGTTTGTAAATGTTAAAAATTCTGCCCTACATATCTGATAATCAAGGAATTATTTATATTAATCAGCATTTAGCTTGTCAATACTTTGCCTCTAAACTACCTGACAAATGAATAAGCTCTAGGTACTCCTCATCCTCCTCCTGCTACAGCTACTGCTACTGCTGCTGCTGCTGCTACTACTACTATTACTACTACTACTACTGCTGCTGCTGCTGCTACTACAAATAATAGCTAGCATTTATATAGCACTTTAGGGTTTGTGAAGTGCTTTACAAATATATCTTATATCTTGTTTGATCCTCTCCCAAACCCTGGGAGGTAAGATGGGGAAACTGAGGCAAAGAGAGGTTAAGGGACTTACCTCGCTTCACACAGCTTAGAAGTATCTAAGGAAGGACTTAAACTTGGGTCTGACTCCAAGTCCAGTGTTTTGCACCTAGGTGTCACAGTGGATAATAGAGTGCTGGGCTTGGAGTCTGAAAGACTCAGATTTGGCTTCAGACATTTACTAGCTGTGTGACCTTGGATAAATAATCTAGCCTTGCTCTGTTTCATTTTCCTTAACTGTAAGATAGGGATGACAGCACCTAACTCTCAGGGTTGCTATGAAGATCAAATGAAATTATTTGTAAAGCACTTCCCACAGTGCCTGGCATGGAGTAGGTTCCCCCAAATCACCTACGTGCCATTAACAGAATATCAGTGAAATACTATGATATGTCATCTCCAAAAGCTGTCTGTCATCTGTTTTTATTGTCTGTAAAATGAAGGAATTGAATCCGAAGATTGCTAAGATTCTTTTTAACTCTAAAACCCTGTGATTCTTATTTTATTGATTAATGTCATTCCCCTTTCAGAAGAAACTGGAATTTTACAAAAGAAGTTAGTCTAGGAGGCATGAGTAGTTTTCAAGAATGAAATTCTGAAGATACAAAGGAAAACAAGTCTAATGAGTAGGAAGGGGAGGAGGGAGTGTTGTGTGAAGAGACTGATGTGGATGCACCAGAAACTCTAATCCAATTTAGGGTTTAAGGAGAAATGTCTAGATGATGAAAGCAAGGTTAGGGAGCAGAGAGAAATACAAAGGCATGATATGAAATTGAAAGAAGGGCCAATGGGATGAAGCTCAGAATGGGTTGGATTATATGGTTAGATTTAAAAGGTTGTGAAGAAGGGGAGGGGTGCCACAGAGCTGTGCAATAGCAGATATTTCAATTCTCCTCCCTCCAAAAAAGCAAGAGAACAGAATTTGAAAACCATAGGTCAGTGAGCTTGACTTTGATTTCTGGGGAAAAAATTCTCGTTGTTGTCATTTCAGTTGTTTCAGTCGTGACCCCATTTGCGATTTTCTTGGCAAAGATACTGGACTGATTTGCCATTTCCTCCTCCAGGTCTTTTTGTAAATGAAGAACTGTGGCAAACAGGGTTAAGTGACTTGTCCAGGGTTAGCACAGCTTGAAAGTGTCTGGGTCCCATTTGTTTGAAAAAGACCCAGGAGACAGAGGGGGATGAGTCTTCCTGACTCCAGTCACTCTATCCACTGTGCTACCTAGCTACCCTCAAAAAATTTCTAGAATGTTGGGTGAAGAGATTGATGTATATGCATCAGTGAATATCTGGAAAAGAAATCAGTGATCAGAAAGAACCAGCATTACTTCATCAGGAACAAGTGATTTCAGAATTTTCTTTTTGGTATGGTTACCAAACTGTTAGATCAAGAGAATACTATAGATAACTGTTTGCCTAGAGTCCAGCAAAGTACATGATAAAATCATGTGGTTCTTACAGGAAAGTTGGAGAATTGTCAACAAGATGACAGTACAATTTGTTGGACTGAAAACTGGTTTAATGATTGGACATTATGACATTTGGTCATAACTAGTGGTTCAATTTCACCTCGGAAAGCGGTCTCTAATGGAGGGCCCCAGGGATTTGTGCTTGGGTCTATACTATTAATATTGTTATTAAAGACTGAGATAAAGGGATAGATGGCATAATTATCATATTTGTAGATGATACAAAAATTCAAGAGAGCTCACACACCAGAGGACGGTCAGGATCTGAAGAAATCTTAATAGGCTAGAATACTGGGACAAATCAAATAAGATTTAATAAAGATACATATTAAACTCTTAATGAGTTGAAGAAAAAAGTAGGTTCACAAATACATGATAAGGGAGGCACGTTAGTGGTTTATTTGAAAACTACCTGGGAGAGAGAGGGGGAAGGGGCTGTAAGTCATTAGCCCAACATGAATCAGCAGCAGGAGATAGAAGCCAAAAAAGTGAATATAATCTTGGGCTACATTAAGAGACACATAATTTCCAGGAATAGGAAAGTTATAGTGTCACTGTATTATGAACTGGTTAGACCACAAATGGAATATTGTGTCCATTTCTGGGCACCATATTTTAGGAAGGACATTATAGTATATGTGAGCTGGAGAGCGTTTACAAGAGTACAATAAGATGGTGAGGGATCTAGAATCCAGGTCTCCTTAAGCTCAAAGATGGTTTAATTTTTGTCTCTGTATCCCAGTCACCCAGAACAGTGCTTGGCACACAGTAACCACTTAATAAATGATAGCTGATTAACAGATTGGTTCCTATGAAGACTGGGTGAAGGAATTAGGGACATTTAGCATGGTGAAGAGAAGGTTGGGAATAAGTTCAGAGGAATGATGATGAAGGCTGCTACTCATCCATGGTGATGGATACAAAGTTCAGAAAGAGGCACATATCTTTGTATATGTCAAATGCTGCAATTTAGCAAAGTCTTTCTTTTTTTAATGGGGGGAGCCTGTGAAGGAGAAGGAAAGAAATAAGGATTTATAAAATGCTACTATATGCTGGGCACTGGTTAAGTGCTTTACAAATATCTCATTTCATCCTCACAACAACTCTGGGAGGTAGGTACTATTATGATCTCCATTTTTTACAGTTGAGAAAATGGAAGCAGATGGAGGTTAGGTGACTTGCTTAGAGTCATGCAGCTAGACTAAGGGTGGATTTGAACTTTTCCTGAGAGAAAATGGATTTTAGTTAAATGTAACAAAAGTAAAAATCGAAAATAAGATTAAATACATTTATTTAATAGATAAATCAAAAAAATTTTAAAAGAGAGACAAGGCATGGGTGGGAAGCAGGATAGGGGTGCCATGTGTAAAAGAGCTAAGATTTGTTCTGTTGCCCCTAGAGGGCAGTGCAAGGAGCAACGGGCAGAAACTTTGAAGAAACCGATTTAAGCTTGATATAGGGAAAGACTTTTGAACAATGACAGCTGTCCAAAGGTGAAGAGGGCTGCCTTAGGAGAGATAGATAGGTTTCTTCTTCACTGGGAGTCTTTAAGCAAAGGCTCAATAGCTACCTTGGTGGGCAGGCTTTAGAGAAGATTCCTTTTCCAGTACGGGTTTGGAAGAGAGGGCCATTTTGGTCCTTTTCTCTCTGAAATCCTTTATTGTGATGCCATTAAAGACCTATGGACTATAACTGTATGGTGGTATGGGTGCAACCTTGAGTTTTCAAAGGTTAGTCCTATTGAACACAAGCTCTTATAGGTACTACCAAGCTAAAAAGGGCTTCAAGTATGGGTCTGATAAGGGACTCTAAGTCTATCTCTTAGGATCTGTCTAGCTTAGTTTAGACTCTTGTTACTGGCTGATTGCATTGATGATTCTTTTGCCAGCTAGGAATTAGCAAAGACTATTTTGATTCAATTCAATTCAACAAGCGTCAGATACCTACAGTACTTGAGGTATGAGTTAGGCAGTTCAGCTTAGCTGTTAAAGAATCTGAGTAGTACAGATCTGACTGGGTAATTTCAGGCAACTCACTTAACTTACTTAAACTTTTCAGTTCCCCAAACAATTCTCACATTTTAGAGGAAGGTTCTTCACTGGGTGTTCTTTATGTCAATTAAATCATAGATGGGGAGAAGAATAAGAGGAAGAAGAAGATGAAGATGAAGAAGAGGAAGAGGAAAAAAATTGTAAGTCATTAGGAATAGAAAGGCTCAATGAAAAATGAGGCATGCCTTCTAGGAGCTTACTTTCAAAAGGGGGAGTGCCCAACTGTCTTGAGTAGATCTTAATTTCAATGAGGGTAAGTGACTGTGTCTTATCTATCCCGTGTGGCATTAATCACACTATTTTGTACATAATAGCTGATTAATACATCTAGGAAAGGCAACAAAAACATCACTTGCAATGAGTAATATAAAATAATAAGAATTTTTAACTTTTAAAAGCTAGAACATATTTATGAACTACAATAATTTATTGATCTTCATTAAAACCTACATAATAAGTTCATTGAGGGCATGAACAATGACCCTTCTATGTTCTAAGTCCCCTGTCAACCTTTCAGCTTAGCATAACACTGTCAAGCTAAATGGTTACTCAATACACACACACACACACACACACACACACCACACACATGAATACATATATATTTATGACAATCAAGATAACAAATTTACTGAGTCATTCAGATACCCTAGGCTCTGTGGGGATAATTACTATTTTTGAGTCATTTCTGACTCTTTGTGACCATATATAGAATTTTCTTGAAAAAGATACTGCAGTAATTTGCCATTTCCTTTTCTAGCTCATCTGACAGATGAGGAAACTGAGGCAAACAGGGTTAAGTGACTTGCCCAGGGTCATACAACTAGTAAGTGTCTGAGGTCATATTTGAACTAAGGTCTTCCTGACTCTGGTCCTGGCACTCTATCCACTGCACCATCTAGCTACCCTCTGTGGGGTATACAAAGAAGTAGAAGTTATTTGGAGGGACCATACCAATATAGTAGGATACCTAACAATAAAATGTCAGATGTGAAATATGTGGTAAAGAGACTGACTCTATTAGAGGCTCCAAGTAAGAAATCATTGTGGACCAGAATCAGCAGTGAAAAGTAAATGGAGAGGTGAAATTGTAGCTAGGCCTTGAAGGAAGGTTAAGACTTAGGTAGGAAGAGGAAAAGTGTAAGGTAGCTTCTGGCCTTTGATCTTAGGTGCTAGGAAAAGGAGAAATGGTTGGGGACGAGACTGAGGCACTTGGGGGTAAAGAGGATACTACATGATCTTGTTTCCCTCAGTAAAATCATGAACATGTCCTCCTGAAAGTATGGCTGTCAGGGTAGAGTGTAAGCTCTTCTAGGGCAAGTCCCTTCTTCCTTTTGTATTTGGGTCTCCAATCAATCAATCGGCAAACATTTACTAAGTGATTAATATGTTCCAGGACTTATGCTAGACTCTGGGCATATGAAGGCAAAAATAAAATATTTCCTGCCCTCAAGAAGCTGACATTCTAAATGGGGACATGACATGTCCACACACACCCATATACACACAGTAACATATATACATATACATATATATATATATATATATATATATATATATATATATATATATATATACACACACATATATTTTTCTTTGAAAAGAAGGCCTTGGCAGCTTGGGGGTAGGGTGGTGGTCAGAAAAGACTTCATGTAGAAGGCAGCCTTCTTCATTCATCAATTCTCCTTCATTTAGACAGAGGAAGACATTCCAGGGAGGAGGGAGTGCCTGTCAGATTCTACATGTAGATTAGCAAGAAGGCTAGTTTTCTCCACTGTATAGTATGTGAAGATAAATAAGGTTGGAAAACATCATGATGGGCTTTAAAGGTCAAAACAGCTTTCATTTTATCCTAGCTGTACTAGGGAGCTAGTTAAGTGAGTAGGGGAGTGACAGTCAGATCCATGTTTTAGGAAGATCACTTTGCAAACTCTGTACAGGATGGTTTACAAGGAGAAGAGAGACTTGAAGCAGGAAAACTATTATAATAGTCCAAGTAAGAGTTGATGAGGGCCTGGTACACAGTAGGTGTGTAATGAGTGCACACTGATTTTCAGTGTCAAGAGCCCTGAGAGACATGGAGAAGTTTTGGATGGGGGTTACTCCAAAAAATACTCTATGGAATTAATGCGAGTAAATAGCAAGATTTCTGAGCATAAGTCAAGACCCAGATGAGGCAGGGAGCATAATTTTGTAAGGGGTTAAACTGAAGAATCCAAGAACGGCAAAGTCAGAAGGGACTTGAAAGGACTCTAGTCCAGCTGCTCCCCGAGTTCCTGACCTCTCTGTTTTGCCATTTCAGCTATTTCCTACACTTCCTTACTGCTCTTCACTGCTTACGAGTCAGACTGGGGAGAATGTTTTCACTTTGAAAGGCAGCTTATCCACTTGGGATTTTCCAATTACTGATTAAGGGAATTAAATGATAAAAGGTAATTCACGCTCCATGCCTTTTGCCCAGAGGAGACTTTGGGGACCAATTTAGTTGAGTGGAGTATTGTCACTGATAAGACACTGCTTAGAACATCACAACTATTCAAAATGAAATAAAAAAAACCCCAGCAATTCAGCATAAGTTCTCTGTTTCAGACCCAGAAAACTCTTTTCACCAATGAAACTTTATATGTATAAATACATATTATTAATTTGTATATAATATATAATATTATATTAAATTTTGTATATTGTATACATACATATACACACATGTATATGTACATTTATGTATGTGTGTATCTATGTGTATATATATACACTTTGTGTGTATATATATACTATACATATATATGTATACGATACTATATATATACTATACATATATATAATACAACATCTCTCTCCATATATATATATATATATATATATATATATATATATATATATATATATATCCCATGTCACGCACACACACACACACACACACACACCCATGAACAAAGGAGTACAGCTCAAAACAAAAAGTCAATTTGGGGGGGGGGAGGGTGTCATCTCATGGCATATACATGTGCACACCCATGAACAAATGAATACAAACTAAAAATGAAAGCATTTATTCACCATTAGTACAATAGTGCATGAGTTCATGGATTGTAGCCAGACGTTTGGTGTTGTTCCACAAAGGAGGCAGAGGGAATTGAAGCAGTTTCCACAGTGGTAGCTTGGCCTGCATCTCCTGCTCAATTTGTACTGGGTCAAAATTCTTCTGGGCCTGATGCAAAAGAATAATGTGACAGAAACCATTAAAGTCTCACAAGAAGGTAAGCTGTCAGGAACCTTATAAATATGTAGAATGTAAAACATGATACTCTTCACACTCATTATTTGAGGATGGGGATATCAATAGTAATTGAAGGGGACACACGATTAGTGTTTTGCTGAAGGTCAAAAAAGTATGTTTTTTTTTGTTTGTTTGTTTTTGTACTTTTTTGGCCAGAGTTTCCTGGCACAAGGAAAGAACTAACTCTTCATCTGCACTGACAGACTGCCAAAGGCTGATATGCATTAATCTTTCCCTTCTCCAACTCCTTTCCTGCCTCTGCTGGCTTTTGGAGCAACAGATACTAACTAAAAGTAAAATGCACCAACATCTCAACAAGATCCATCTTGGCAAGTCAAGTTCATTGATGTTGCTATTGAGGAAATGGTGAAGGCAGCCCTATCGTGAAGGAAGAATTCTTGACTGACTTTATTTTTTATCATTTTGTCTAGCTCATATGATAAACAGTCACTTATAACTTAACTTTATAACTTTATATTATTTTGATTTCAACTAATGACGTCACCCTTGCTGGATCATTTCTACAAAAGACACATACAACTTATTTTCCTTAGTGGGTTAATAATCGGCCCATTTCTGAAACACACTCCTTTCTCACCTCCATCTCATAGAATCTTTAGCTCTCTACTAAGGTTCAGCTCCAGTGAAATTTCGTAGATAAGATCTATCCATGTCCCCATTTTCTCTTTTTCTTTCTTTCTTTTTTTGCTTTTTGAAGGGGGGATGGCAGGGCAATTAGGGTTAAGTGACTTGCCCAAGGTCATATGGCTAGTAAATGTTATGTGTCTGAGGCAGGATTTGAATTCAGGTCCTCCTGACTCCAGGACTGGTGCTTTATTCACTGCACCACCTAGCTGTCCCCTCCCATTTTATTTTTCAATTAACAGGAGTTTATCTTATCTCCCTCTTGCCTACCCCCAATTTAAAAGTTAAAAAAGGAGAAAAAAAATCACTGAAACAACTATGCATAGTTAAGCAAAACAAATTCTTGCATTTTTTCTCCAAAAATATTTGTCTCACTCTGCCTCTTTATAAAAATTATTCTTCATTTCAAACCTATCACCTCTCTACCATGAGGTAGATGATAAAATTCATTATCAGTCTTCTTGAATCATGGTTAATCATACCACTTATAAAGGTTCCTAAATCTCTCAAAGTATTTTTTTTTTAAATGATGATGTTATTGTATAAATTTGTCTCCTGGGTTTGCTCACTTCACTCTACATCAATGTATACAGGTCTCTCCCATATTTCTCTGAAGCGATCCACTTCATAATTGCTTATATCACAACAGTATTCCATTCTATTCGTATACCATAATCAGCTCAGCTGCTCCCCAATGAATGTATGCTTCTTTACCTTCCAGTTCTTTGCTATTACAAAAATAATTGCTTTAAATATTTTTTTAACATATGGGTCTCTCTGATCTCTTTTGGGGAATAAGCTCAGCAGAGGTTTCACCGTGTCAAAGGGTATGTGTAGGTTAGGGATCTTTTGAACATAGGTAAAAACTGCTTTCCTGTCAATTACCTCACAGGTAATTGTCAAATAGTGTCAAATAACTGTCAAATAATGGAGTAATCTACCTTATTTGCCCATTGGCCTAACATTTGTCATTTTCCTTTTTTGTCATCTTTGCCAATACAAAGTGCAATCTCCTAATTATTTTAATTTGCATTTCTCTATTAGTGATTTGTAGCATTTTTTCCTTATGGTTGTTGACGACTTCGAAATTAATATCCTTCAATCAGTTGTAAATTGGGAAATGACTCTCATTCTTGTAAATTTGAATCTACTTATTTATTTTGGAAATGAGAACTTTATTTTTAAAAATTGCAGCAAAATTTTCCCCCACCATGTTAATGGTTTCACTTTTAATTCTAGCAGTATTAGTTTTATTTGTTCATAAATTTTTACATTTTCATTAAAACTGTCCATTTTATCTTCTATGATCTTTTCTCTTTTCTTTGATTGCTAACTCTTCACCTATCTATGGATCTGAAAGGAAGTTTCTTCCTTTTTCCTCTAATTTATTAATGGCCTTTTATACCTCAGTCATATATCTATTTGGAGCTAATCTTGGTATATTGTGTGAAGTGTTGATGTAAACCTAATTTCTGTCAAAATCCTGTTTAATTTCCTTAGTAATTTTTATGGAATAATGAGTCCTTGCCCCCGTAGTTTGGGTCTTTGGGTTTATTGAATATTAGAATAACAGGGTTCATTTGCTTCTATAGACTGATTGGCCTCTCTATTTTCAACCAGTACCAAATCAATTTGTAGATTACTAATTTATTAAATAGTGTGAGATACCAGAACTCCTTCTGGCCACATTTTTGTCTTATTTTCCTTGATATTCTTTATCTTTTGTTCATCTAGCTGGATTTCTTTATTATTTCTTCCACCTTTATAAAGTAATATTTTGGTAATTTGATTGTTAGGGTGTTGGATAAATAAATTAATTTAGGTAGTAGTATCATTTTTATTTTATTGGCTTGGTCTATGCATGAGCAATTAGTATTCCTTCAATTATTTAGGCTTGTCTTTAGATCTATAAAGAGTGTTTTATAGTTGTATTATTCTAATTCCTGTTTGTCTCAGTAAACTGTCAAGTATCTCATACATTCCACAGTTATTTTAAATGAAATTTCTCTATCTCTTCCTACTGAGTTTTCTTATTAATATACAGAAATGTTGATAATTTATAATTCATTTATATCCTGTGACTTTGCTGAAGTTATTAGTTGCTTAAGTTGATTTTAGTTGAATCTCTGAGGATTCTCTAGGTATATCATCATATCATCTACAAAAAGAAATAATTATTTCATCTTTGCTTTTGTGTATGCTCTAATTTTCTTGTCTTATTTTTCTAGCTAGTATTTCTAGCATTGCATGAAACAGTAGTGGCAATAATGGAATTCTTGCTTTACCTTTGATCTGGAAAAATCCTTGATCTGAAAAAATCTCTAGTATATAGTACTATTTCTACAAAGCCTATCCTGATCCTACCAGTTCCTAGTGCCTTCTCCTCTCTGAACTTCATTCTCACCAATGCCTCATAGAATAGCTCCCTTTCTTCAATATACAGCTCAAAGACCACCTTCTATAAGTAGTTTTTTCTGATTTTCCTAACCACTAGTGCCCTCCTTCCCCAACTCCCTTGCATTCAATTCCCTTGTGTTTATATACTATACATACATTTATACACATGATATGTATGTATATTATATATATGCATATATATATTATATGTATTTGTCTTCCCCATTAGGATGCAAGCTTCTTGGGAGCACCCTTAACTATATAAATCACATCATATGTAAACATACTAGATTATATCCTGTGATTTTTATTAGATATAAACTCTGTATAAGTATATTATATATACATATATAAAGATTACGTGTGGCTTATAGAATCTAAAATATATATTTATATGCAATATTATATACATATACACATATATGATAAATAAAATGCAGTACAGTTTTAAACTTTAGTAGCTCAAAATTGCATTGACCTTTGGATGCCTTCTATATAGAACTTTGTAAACTTTAATCAATCAGCAAACATTTATTAAGTACCTACTGTGTGTCCAACACTATTTTGAGTGTTGAGGATACAAACACAAAGAATGAAACAATCTCTATTCCCAGGGAGCCTGGAGGAAGATGGGAGATGGAATGTTGTATGGCGAATACAAAGAGGTGGCCAGTTAGGCAGGTTCATAGAGTGAAGGTGGAGGAATGATATAGTTTGGAACCAGGTTGTCTAGGGCTTTAAAAGCTGAGCAGAGGAGTTTATATTTTATCCTAGATGTATTAAGGTGGCCACTGGGGTTCACTGAATAGTGAAACCATTGTTTTGACAGCAGTGTATTGAGTGAACTGGAATAGAAAGAAACTTGAGTCAGGGAGACCAGTGAGGAGGCCACTGAAATAACCTAGGTGTTTAAACAGCATGGTATCTGTTTGCATAAATTATATACATATATACACACATATATACATACATACACACATATATATCTATACATATATATTGTAGAAGTAGAATGGTAAGATTTGTCAAATGATGAGAGATATGAGGTGAAGGAGAGGAAAGAGATGAAGAAAATGTCAAGGTTATAAAGCTAGGACACTGGAGATTTAAGCTTTCTTAGTTTAAAACTGCACTAAGACTTTTGGAATGCCACACACATATGTGGGTATGGGTATGTGTGTGTGTGTGTGTGTGTGTGTGTGTGTGTTAGGTGTGTATGTGTGTGTAGGTATGTGTGAGTGCACACCCTTTGAACCTCATATCAACCCAATGAAGTAGATTTCATAGGTATTATTATATTTATTTTACAGACGAGGAAACATATTGAGAGACATAACTTAAGGTTATACAGCAAATAAAATATTAGAGTAGGTTTTTGAAAACTTTATTTTAAATATAAAACAGTAAATTCCACAAGCTTTTGAGTAAGAGTAGGTTTCCTGACTCCAAGTTTAGTATTCAATATACTACATCAAATTCATTAAGATTATATTTAGGGTGGTGAATGTAAAGTTGTACTTCTGATTTTTAAAACATCAAATTCCTGTGTATAACACAGGGGAAGGCTGATTAGGCAACATTTCCTGTGACTGCACGCTCAATATAGTAATATGGTATTCAAAAGAATTAGTGTGATCTTACGGTGCATCATTAACAATGCAGTGTCCAGAAAACCTCTCATCTAGACTATTGCATGAGTCTTCTCATTGGTCCCCCGGCATCCAGAGTCTCCATTACTTCCTGTCTCCACCAACCTGTCCTCCATACACCTGCCAGTCAGATTCAGATTGGACTAGCACTACCTACAGAAAAATCTGGAGGCCTTCAAGGATAAAATACCAAGTCTTTAACATGGTACATAAAGCTATTCCTTCACAACATAGTTCTTACCTGCCTTTACAGTCTTCCTTCTTGTTACCCTGCTTCATGTTATCCCCATTTAAATCATAATGTCTTGGGGTTCTTGGAAACATATCCCCCGGTTTTGTTTTGTATTGTTTTATTTTTATTGCAAGTGCCTAGTATAGTGCCTTGTATGTATTAGGTACTTAATAAATACTTGTTAAATAGTATGGAGTGAAACTAATAAGAATTATACTATACTTGGCTATGATCAGACCACTTCTGCAATATTTTCTTCAGTTTAGTTTTCTGCACATTTTGTAAAAGGCAATGGCAAATACAGGTGAGGTCAGAAGAGGATGGAGGGGCAACTAGAGAATATTAAATTCAAGAAATATTTATTAAATGCCTCCGATGTCCAAGACACTGTACTAGATGCTGGAGAATGCAGGGACAAGGGAATAAAATGCCTACTATGTGCTGGGTACTGTATTAAGCACTTTTTTAAAAAACAAATATTATCTCTTTTGATCCTTACAACAACCCCGGGAGGTCAGTGCTATTGTTACGCCCATTTTATAGGTGAAGAAATTTAAGCAAAGAGAGGTTAAGTGACTTGCCTAAGGTCACACAGCTAGTAAGTATCTGAGGCCGGATTTGAACCCAGCTCTTCCTGACTCAAGACTCAGTGCTACATCCACTTGCTGCATCAACTCTCTGCCTCTACAAGGACAACATAGTCTTTATCTTCAAGGAGTTTATATTTTACATATATGTAGATAAATATGCATAAAATAATTTGAGAAGGGAGAATGAATAAGCTTGGGAGTGAAGTGGGGAATGATTTTAATTATTATTAATACCATATTGCAATTTCAGTGTATGGAAAAATCCCATATAGGAAGAAATGCCTTCTTCCAAAGCAAATTGGTAACTCTTCTCCAACTTCTAGTCTTAAAGAGAATTGCCTGAGACACTGGGAAGCTAGATGACTTACCCAAAATCACAAATTTAGCATGTGATAGAGATCAGACTTAAACTCAGATCTTCCTCCTCCTCCTCCTCCTCCTCCTCCTCCTCATCATCATCATCATCATCACTATTATCATCACTATCACCATCACCATTATCACAACTATCACCACCACCACCACTACCACCACCATCATTATCTTCATAAATCTGTATGGAGGATAGGAATTGGACTCTGTGACTTTAATTTAGGGAATTTTGACTGAGAAAGCTCCTTTAACCAAAGTAGGTTGGCACCTTTTCTATAATTCATGGTCGTGAAGAGTACTATACAGTAGAGCACCAAGGCTAAATGACTGGCCCAGGATCACACAACCAGAATGTCAGAGGTGAGGACTTGTATCCGAGTTTTCCTGCTCTCTATCCACTATCCTAGGTATCTCACGTTACGTACATGATAATAATAGTAATAATAATTACCCTTAGTACATGCTTCTTGTGACCCTGTGCATCATGGTAGTTCAGTATGAGAGGACCTTTATGATCTGCTTTTTTCTCTCTTTCATCTTCAGGCAAGAATATCCGATGCAGATTCTGTTTAATGGCAAATCACATGTTAGATTTTAAAGAGTGACTCTGAAGATTTTCCAATGGTGGAGGCAAATGGGGTGACACAAACCCATACTTACATCTTTTTCAGTCTCTGTGAGACAGAGAGATGGCAGGATGGATACGATGTGAGCTGCAATCCTGGGATCCAACCCATCTTCTCTGGGAATGGGTGGCATTAAGCTAGGTGGGAGAAGTTCATTCTCTGTTGCCACAATCTATTAAAATATAAAAAGTTTTAAAATTTCCTTTCGAGAGAGTAGCTGTCCTAATAATCAGTTCCTTGATGAAACTACATAATTCCATAATCCAGGGGGAAAATAAAATAGTCGCTGCAAGTCAAGGAACAATGATTGTGAAAATAAGCAAATAATTGGAAATACACATTGAATTCTTATTGTACATACAACTGGACACAACTAGACAATGAGAGACACTGGTACTATAGAAATAAGAATGTATAATGAATTTCTTTTTTTTAAACTTGCACTTTTGTCTTAAAAATCTCAACAGCTATGCATTAGCTTTTTAAACTTTGTAAGTGATCAGTACATAAAGTTCTCATCTAAGTGAGGCAGCATGGTATAGTGGAATTAAAGTCTAGAAGTCAGAAATACTTAAGTTCAAGTCCAGAATACATACTGTATGACCATGGGCAAATTACTTAACCTCTCAGTTCCTTGGGCATCTCTCTGATACTCTAAGTTGCAAAACAGCTGAAAGCAGTATAGGAAGGAGGTGCCTCCCTAAGAATTCTCTTACATCAATGAAGTCATTAGTTTAGGTAAAAAAAGAAAATCATGAAACTGAAGTCCAGAAAGATGAAATCCTTTTAAAGTTTAAGGAGATATGTTGGTGGGGGCATTGTCTCCAAAGATACAGACCATAATTCTCCTAAGATTGGTAGATGATATTTGAGAATGGCGGGAAAGTTAATTACCCTGCAGTCATCTTAGTGGATAACCTTTCTGAATTTAGTTAGTCTGGTCCTTGGAAAATAAAGATCTAGTCTATCACTGGGGTTATACTCAAAGCTTTTCTAGCTTCACATGACCCATTAGAGATTATGTTACATTGTCATAGTTTTCAAGAACCCAAGGCCACATTGATCTCATGATGATACAATGGAATGACCCTTTGGTAGCAGGAAAATAACTGGCTTACATTTATAAGAAAGCCAGTTGATCAAGAAATATAATAAAAATAACAATATAATGATATTGTAATATTTCAGACTCATGATTTTCATCAATGTGCACACTACTTCTACTCATGTAGAGATCTCAATTCTTCTACCACTCAGTAGAAGTCTCTAGGAATTGCTGTGGTCAAAACTAAATATCAATATTACAACCAACCAGGTGAAGAAATTTTCCAAACTTAGTGAGCCTGGTTCTCTAATGATCAGAACATTATCTGTTACTGGATCTGTCCTGATGATAATAGCTTATTTGAGATAGTACCCTATGGTTAATAATATCTTAATACTATAATTCTTGAGTAGATCTCATCAATATAGGTAGAATATATGACAGTGCAAATCATAACTCATCCATATCTTAGTATCCTCTGAGATCTTGTCTATGATTTCTCAAAAATCATCCACTAGGGGTGAGTGAGAAGATCACTTAGCATGGAAATGTCATGAGGGAATATAGTTTCACAGTCTTCCACCATCTTCTACTATTTCATAGTCTCTATCTTCTTCCCAAAGGTTCTGAAAACAGGTAGTGCCATGGCTATCATTTGTCTTTGCCTTACAATTAGATCCAGGGTATGGTGTGTGAGGTGGCTTCTAGGCTCTTTTAGCCTTTTTATTGTGACGAGTACTTTGTCAGTCTATGTCAAAGTCCTTTCTTTATTTCATGCTTTCAAGCATCTATATATACTTTGTTTAACTATGTTGTTGCATCTATTTTAGATTGGATATCTTCTTAAAATTTCCACCAAATCCAGATCATGGTGGTGGTTGTTATTGACCACAAGGACTTTCTCCCTCCTTCTGAAGGAGTTAGGCATCATCATCCTTTATTCCCCAAATCTTACCTTCTACTAGAGAACTTCCATATTTATGCCAATGATCCCTCAAACTTTCTAATGTCCCAGTTTTTCAATCTCTTTAAACCTCATTACCCAACACTTTATTCCACCTCAGTTACACTTAGAGATAGATGGGCATGCGCTGGATCTTACAATTAGGTACAACAATTCTGTTTTGTTGATAAAATCTCTTGATACTCCTCTGACCATACCTTCACAATCATTCCAACATTCTGCCTCGCCCCTCCAAAAACCATACCTTGCCCTCGACTTAATGTCTAATTTCTCTACTTAATACTTTTTTTGGTTATTTTTTGTTCTTTTTGAATTTTTAATCTTATTTTATTAATATGCTGTGTTTTCATATCACCGTCATTTCTAAAACATTTCTCTTCCTCTCTTATCTAATAAACCATTTTTCTAGCAAAGATTTTTTTCTCTTATTCTCTTCTTTTTATAAATTAAATTTTGTTTATCTTTAGTTTACATCATTTGTTTCCACAAGATTTTGAGTTACAAATTTTATTCCTGTCTTTCCCCTACCCACCACCCCTAAACAGAGATCCAACTGTATACCCCCTTCCCCAATCTGCTCTCTCCTATATCCTCCCCCAACCCCCCTCTGACTTCCCAGTAGGGCAAGATGGGTCTCTATATCCCAGTGCCTGTGTATCTTATTTCCTGGTTGCATGTAAAAAGAAATAATAATAATATATATTTTAAACATTTGACTTAAAAATTTTGAATTCTAGATTCTTTCCCTTCCTCCCTCACCACCCACCATTACTGGGAAGATAGGCAATTCAATATAGGTTGTTGTACATATGTAGCTATGCAAAATATTTCCATAATGGACATATTGTGAAAAACTGACTATATTTCCTTCCATCCTACCCTACCCCCAACTTGTTCTATTCTCTACTTGGACCCTGTCCCTTTTCAAAGTGTGTGCTTCTAAATACCTTCCTCCCCAACCTGCCCCCCCCTCCATCATCCCCGCTCTCATCCCCTTCCCCCCTACTCTCCTGTAGGGTGAGATACCCTATTTAGGTATATGTCATTCCCTCCTGTAGGGTGAGATACCCTATTTAGGTATATGTCATTCCCTCCCTAAGTCAAATTCAATGAGAGTAAGGTTGACCCACTCCCTTTTGCCTTCCTGTTCTTCCCCTCCATTGTAACAGTTTTCCCTTGCCTCTTCTATATGAGATAATTTACCCCTTTCTGTCTCTACCCATCTCCTCTCATTACATTCCTCTCTCACCTCTCAATTTCACCTTGTAAGTATCATCCCTTCCTATTCAATTGGTCCTATGCCCTCTATGTATACCTGTACACATATATACACATACTCACATATGGATTTATATGCCCATATACCATCTTATATAGACATATATATGTGTGTATTCATATATAGACATATATATGTGTGTATTCATATATAGACATATATATGAATACATAAATACACACATATATACATATACATACACACATTTATATTCCCTTCAACTATTCTCATACTGAGAAAAGTTTCAGAAGTTACAATGATTGCTTTTCCATGTAGGAATGTAAATAGTTCAACTTTGATAAGTTCCTTATGATTTCTTTTCCCTGTTTACCTTCTCATGCTTCTCTTGCTTTTTGTATCTGAATGCCAGATTTTCTATTCAATTCTGGTTTTTTCATCAAGAATACTTGAAAGTCCTCTTCATTGAATGAACATATTTTCCCCTGAAACATGATACTCAGTTTTGCTGGGTAGGTGATTCTTGGTTTTAATCCTAGCTCCTTTGACCTCTGGAATATCATATTCCAAGCCCCTTTGATCCCTCAATGTAGAAGCTGCCAGATCCTGTGTTATCTGATTGTGTTTCCACAATATTCAAAATGTTTCTTCTTGGCTGCTTGAAGTATTTTCTCCTTAATCTGGTAACTCTGGAACCTGGCTATAATATTCCTCAGAGTTTTCTTTTTGGAATCTTTTTCAAGAGGTGATTGGTGGATTCTCTATTTTGCCTTCTGGTTCTAAAACATCAAGGCAATTTTCCTTGAGAATTTATTGGAGGATGATTTCTAAGTTCTTTTTTTGATCATGGCTTTCTGGTAGTCCAATAATTTTTAAATTATTTCTCCTGGATCAATTTTCCAGGTCAGTGGTTTTTCCTATGAGATATTTCACATTGCCTTCTATTTTTTCATTTGTTTGGATCTGTTTAATAGTGTCTTGATTTCTCATAAAGTCACTAGCTTCCATTTGCTCCAGTCTAATTCTGAAGGAATGAATCTCCTCAGTGAACTTTTGAGATTCTTTTTCCATTTGGCAAATTCGGCTTTTTAAGGCATTCTCCTTCTCATTGCCATTTTGAGCCTCTTTTGCCATTTGAATTAGTCTATTTTTAAGGTGTTATTTCTTCAGTCAGGTTGTTGGCCTGCTTTTTATGATTTTCTTGCATCATTCTCATTTATCTTCCCAATTTTTCCTCCACTTCTCTTATTTGGTTTTCAAAATTCTTCTTAAGCTTCTCTATGGCCTGTAACCAGTTCATATTTTTCTTGGAAGCTTTTGGTACAGGACTTCTGACTACTTTTTTGGTTATTACTCCTACTTCTAATTTACTTTCTTCCCATTCCAATCTTGAGCCCATAGTCAATCAATTCCATCTACTCTTCAGCCATCATCCCTTTGTTTTATTTCCCCTTATCCCAAAACTCAACTCTTTTACTCCCATCATCTACTTCCTCTGCTCTTAATCATGTGCTGATGAATGGAGCTGGAGGAAGTTCCATTTCCTTCCAATCAGGAAGATTCATGTTATCTCACTTTAATTGGGCCATCATGGCACCAGGACAGTCCTTTTATTTTTCTCTAATCAATTCCCTATCTCATTCCCCTTAGAAGCTATTTCAACTCTTCTTTTCTCTACTTAAGTCTGTCAAACTTCCTGCTTCACTCTTAGCTGAAGACCTCACGTCTTTTTTTGAGAAAATTGAACCCATTTTCTGTGCATTCCCTCTTCTCTTCATCTCAGAACTCCCTCATAGCATCCCCTTCTCTTTCCTCTTTTCCTGCAGTCTTTGATAAAGAGATGGCCCTTCTCCTAGCCAAGGCTAACCCTTCTGCATATGCCCTGGATTTTATCTATTCCCATCTATTCCAACAGACTACAAAGTCAATTATCACTGTCTCCCTGCTCCATTCTCATCTTTAACCTCTCCTGATATACTAGAACCTTTCCTTCTGCCTTCAAAGATATCTAAGTCACCCCCCTCCAACAAATCTTCACTAAGTCCTACTATGTCCTCAAGCTAAATCTTATGTCTCTCCCCCTTTCCAGAGAAATAATTAGAGAAAACTTCTTACATCCATTGTCTCCTTTTCCTATCCACTCACTGACTCCTAAATCTTTTGCAATAAGGCTTTTGATGTTATCACTCAATTTTAAGTACTTTCTCCAATATTAACAATGATCTCTCAATTGTCCAATTTGATGATTTTTTCTGAGTCTTCATATTTCTTGACTTATCTGCTCTCATTGAAGAGGACCTGGAAATGAATGTAGACTCTCTGGAAGCTAGTAGCCAGAAGAACCAGGATCTCTCCTTTCCCAAACTCTTACCAACTCCGCCTGTCATGAAGGCATGAGAACATCTAGTAATCATGATCTTCCAGTGAGTAGAATCTTAACAAATGGGTGTGAGCCTTGAGTTACAATAGGATTATAGATACAGAGCTAGAAGGTATCTCTGTGTAAACCAACTCTCTCACTTTAAAGATAGGGAAAGTGAGGCCAGGTTAAGTGACTTGCCCAAAGTAAAATACTGTAACAGAAAACAGAAGAATTGATAACTGAACCCAAGGCTTCTTACTCTAAGTCTTGTCCTCTGTATAGATGACTGCATTTTCCTCCCTTATAATCATTATTTCATTTTTATCCTCACGGTTATCTTCAGGAGGCAAATAAAATCAGACATCACTATCAATCAGTCCTTGATTTACAGATGAGAAAGCCAAAGCATAGAGAGTTTAAGTGACTTGGCTAAATAAAGGTCACAAAGTTGGAGAAATGATGCTGTGGGATTACCCACCTGTTCCAACATGCCGTTAAGTATCAAAGGCACAGAAATGAATTCTTCAGGAATCTGTTCCATCAAATCATTGTAATATCTCATATCTACTTCTGCGGAGAGGGAACCTATTGTGAACAACAGAAATAACCCATTGCCCTATTAAGCTGTATTCTCCATTAGCATTTCATTCATGAGTAGAAGTCTTTGCTACACTAGAGTAATTGGGAAGAAGAGGTGAAACTAGAAACTAGAAAGGAGTGTGGGATAACTGCTCCTTTCTAAAGAAAATCCTCTAAACTGTGATCCTCCCACTCACATACTCAAATGTTCAAGCCAAAGAATATATGTACCCTTCTTGCCTCTGATCACCCAGTATGAAATGCCTCTCAGAGTCCTGGTACATCTCCAAGGCTCAGCCCAGGGTCACTTCTGAGAATCCTTCCTTGATCCCACGCCAGCTCCACCCAGTTGATAATTCTAGCCCACTCTCCTCAAATTTGCCTGCATTTTCTAATCTGTGTACACTTTGAATCCTCCCCCCCTCCAGAAGAATATAATCCCTTTGAGGGAGGGGTCTGCTTTCTTTTTGTCTTGGTGTCTCCAATACTGCTTTAAACAGTGTAGGAACTGAATAATTGTTTTATCGAAGTGCTGAACTAAACTGAATGTCAATCTGTAAGGTTTCATACATACTGTCTCGTGTTACTTGTGACTCATCTGTCTGTGTTTTCTTCTTTGATGAAATGGCTGCTGAACTTGCAGATGCTCCCTAAAAGAATCACCAAAAAAATACATATCTAAGTAAATGGGCTAACAGAAATGCTCTGAAATGCTGGTAATGTCTTTTCTGAGATAATGTTGGTGCTGCTTCCTAACTTTCTGTCTGGGTCACTACATCTACCACCCAATTATCTGCTCAGTGTCAGACTGCAGTGGAGGGGAAACTGTCAGAATCAGGGGCAGCCCATGATGGAAATGAACACTTCTTGCTTTCCTGACCAAAGTGAACGATTGACTGCTTTTAGGGAGGGGCAGAACATCAGGAACTTTTTTCCTGTGGGAAATCTTAGACTTTGCCAAGTGTTGGACCATAATGAGGTTGCTGAGAGTCAGGGAAATCTTCAACTATCAAAAATCAGAAATGAAAAATTAATGCTGTATCATTGTGACCTGAGTGCCATCAAGTGTCCTGATATAGGGGAGCTGGCAGCTACGTCTTATCCCTAAACCACATTGCTTCAGAGATGCCTGAGACTGCTGCCATTCTCCTCCCCTATCTTCCTCCTTTTACCTCTAATAGTGGCATCAATTTATCTCAGGCATTTTCATGGGTTATCATTCTACACAACATTATGTCATACTAGATCACAAATCAGGAAAACAAACTTCTTTAAATAGCCACTTAGCCTTTTGATGACAAGAGAACGTGCTACCTCAGGAGTCCAAGGCATATCCAGATGAGCTTTCTCACTTGAGACTTGGGGGACATTAATGAGTCTCATATTTTCTAAGTAGTTCAGATGCTGCCGCCTCCAGTCCAGGCTGTCATATATCAAGCAAGCAATGACTTCAAAAAGTTCAGTGCCAAAGTCCAGCTACAGGGGGAAATGCCATAGGGACAGTCATCAGTTTTGTGTAATGAAGTAAAGTTCAAGAAATATCTCTCTAGCTACCTAATGTTATAATTGTTAAGCTAGCCCCCATCTGCACATACATGTCTCTTCTCCATTATTATCAGAAGTAATCAATGATCAATAAACATTGATTAAGCACATATTACTTTCCATGCACAGCACTAACTATGGGACACTGTAATGGAAATGAAAATTTAAAGATCTTCCCTGCCCCTAGGTTAAGTGCACCTGGAGCCTGTGGTGGGAGGCTTGTTTTTAAGGAAAGCCCACACCTTGATACTTTGTGATTGGGCAGTGGGTCAAGAAAGTTGTGACATTCTCTGAGCCAGGAGAAGGCTATATAAGCCCTGATGGGAGGCTTTGCTTTGGGGCTCACTTTGAGAAGTGTTGTGTGATTTGAGCAGATGAGACTCTGGGCAGCCGTTGAGAGCCCCCCTGGCTTTGAAAACCCAGATGTTGATGCTTCCCTCTCTCGTAACTGTGATTTTGGTATTGATAATGATTGGACAGTTTGGAAGCCTGTCTGTTTGATCTGTCTGTATACTCTGAAGTTTGGGGTGCTGACCTTTTCCCCTGAACTAGATAATGTGTGTTTGATTAAAGTAAGCTTGTTATCTGATTTTGAGTTGCTTTCCTTTACAAAAGTAGATCTAAGAACCTGTGCTGGCAGTCACCCTGAGGATGTTGGGGTGCTTGCCGATACAGACACCAATGAATTGCAGGACCACCAAGTCACAGAAGCTCATAGTTGAAATGGGCATCTAATCATAGGGTCATAGGACCATAGACAACTGTGCTAGGTTACAGGGATTTCAGAGTTCATCTATTCCAATACCCTTATTTTACAGATGAGGAAACTGAGGCCTAAAAAAGCTCAAATGACTTGTCCAGGGTCATAAAGATAGTGTCAGAAGTAGGATCTGAGTTCAGGTCTCTCACTCCAAGCTCAGTACTCATCCATTGATGCCATGCTGTCTTTAGAGGCCATCTGGCTTAACCATATACCTTTGGGGAAGGGAGAATCACTGCTCAAAAGCAGTGCATTCACTTTTGGGTCAGGTATAGCTAGCCTGAATCCAAACCAATCACAAGTATGGCATAAAGAAACAATTCAGTAGGGATGAGGACTTTTGAATAGCTGAGGCAATCTGCTGGAGCTTCCTCTCTACCAAAAGTAGTGGCAGAAAAATTCTTGACTTGTTTTAAAGAATATTTAACCCTTCAAAAAATGGAGGAAATAACAAGGAGGACTGCTATTCTGTGCTTGACTCTGATCAATAAAGACAAAGTAATTGGTTGAAGTAGAAATGGTAGGAGCCTTGGAGGTTTCACCTTGGAATTCCTGGTAAAACTGGGGAAGGAAGATGGATAGAGTCTGACATAAGACTTAGACTTTGCAAGAGCAACTGTCAAAGGGTTCAGAGAGTGGAAGCTGAGCATTTTCATCCTAACATCTCTATGGTGGGCACTCCAAACATCATTATCTTTTATCTATACAAATGATAATACTGAGGTCCAGAAATGTGAGGCGATTTGTCCAAGGCTGGAGAGTTGGTAAGAAGCAGGGACAACATTTAAACTCAAGTTTTCATAGTCCAAGATTCTTTTCACTGTGCCAGACTTCAAGGAACAATGCATTTGTGGCTTTGGCCAATAACTAAAGAGTTACCATCTCTACAACACGCTGCCTGCAATCTTGTCAGTCTTCTTCTATTGCAATCTTAGGCTCTGCTCCTGGTATGCTGAATTCAAATATTCTGTCATATGAATAGACACTTGTTGTTGTTTATTCAGTAAGTTATGTCTGACTATTCATGACCTATTTTGGGGTTTTCTTGGCAAAGATACTGGTGTGGATTGCCATTTCCTTCCCCAGCTTATTTTACATATAAGGAGCCTGAGGCTAACAGGGTTAAGTGACTTGTCCAGGGTCACACAGCTAGTAGGTGCCTGAGGCCAGACTTGAACTGAGGACCTTCTGACTCCTAGCCACAATTCTCTATCCACTGCACTACCTAGATGTCCCTAATAGACACTACAAATATCAAATAGGCTTTTCTCTTATCTTTTCCAAAGCTAGACCATTCCTATCCCACTGGGTCTAATTTCCTTGTATTTATTGTTTTCTTTCAAGAGATTATAAACTTCTGGAGAATATGGATTTTCTTACTTGCATGTATTTATATCCCCAACACTTTGCACAATGCTTAGCACATAGCAATTCCTTAAAAATATTCTATCTATCTATCTATCTATCTATCTATCTATCTATCTATCTATCTACCTATTCACTAATAATAACTCTCATAAGTTGACTGGGATGTGAGCCAGGTCTTTGTGGTTCCAAGTGAGGAGTCCAAATTCTACTAAACTATATTTTATTAGATTTGGTTAAAGGCAGAACAAAGATGGTGGATTAGTAGGACAAAATACAGCAAACTCCCCTTTAAAACTCCTCCGAGCAGATAAAGTAAATATCCTATGGGGAAATCCAATATTTTCTTCTAGCCCAAATCAGCACAGGGAGATAGAGTAAAAGGTCTATGGACCTGGGGCCCAGGTCTGGCCAGGAGCTCATGGTACAGTTCATTCAGGGAAAGCTATGAATGAGGGCAGGGGTGGGGGACCTCTAGGTCCTCGAGTGCAGCCCTTTGACTGAATCCAAACTTCGCAGAGCAAATCCCCTTGATAAAAGGATTTGGTCTGTAAAACTTCGACTCAGTCAAAAGGCCACACCCAAGGACCTAGAAGGCCACATGTGGCCTGGAGGCTGCTGGTTCCCCATCCCTGAACTAGGGCAAGAGGAGGTCCCATGCCAATATGGGGTATCCCTCAGACACATCATTGGACACTGCTATAGGAAGAGGTATCAAAGGCGTCTTTGTTATCTTGGTGTTGACCCAGTTCTGGGTCACTGATTCAGGGTGGACTGAAGAGAAGACCTGCCCCCATAAACCCACACTGCTTCTCTATAAATCTTTTCATGAGTAAGGCAAGTCTCATAGAAGCACTGCCATTTAAATTGATGCCCAAGCATGAAAAGCACCAAAGTCTAATATCAACTTATTATCAGTGCTGGAAATATTTCATTATTTATAAAGAAGGCCCAAGTCTTTCTTTAGTACTTAGCCAAAGCCCCAGGTTCATTGTTCTCTGTAGTTGGTAGAGCAGAAAGAATAAATCCTGGCTTTGCCTTCTCCTAGCTCTGTGACCTTGTGCAAATCACTTTATCTCTGGACTTCATTTTTATCTTTTCATTTGCACAATTAAAATGTTTAACTCATAGGATTGCTGCGAGGAAAATTATCTAAAAGCTTAAAGTGCTTTCTAAATATGAATTTTTCTTAATATTATTTTAGTCTTCTCCATGGCCTTAGCCATAGAAACACCAGGGAAGCTTTGGAATCAGGCTATATCTATTACTGAATATTTAATGAATAGACAGATAGAAGGTAATAGTCACTATACCAACCATAGTGTTTTGTACATAGTAGCTACTCAGTCTGTGGAATGAAAAAATTAAGTACATGTATCCATGGTTACAAATGTTCAGGATGTTCTCAGAGAGGAAGCTACTAACCAGTATATCACTGTCTGTCCAGTCTAAAGGAAGGAACTCTTCCCTCACCACGTGTTCAAGCCTGGCAATGTCAAAGAGATTAGTTTCAGGTTTCCCGTTATTCAGAATTGGTTCCAAGTATTTCCAGAAAATTTCAAGGTCTTTTACTTTTTCCTCTCTCTTCAGTTTTTCAGCTTCGATGATGTCTGACATCGAAGCTTCATCTATATTAGATAGAAGAGACAAAATTTTCTTGCTTAGTAGGAATTTGGCAAGGCACATGTACTACAAGGTGTCTACTTGGCACCACAATATTCCAGGAAGGACCACGATCTGTAACAATTCCTGAGATGAACTTCTGAGTGCTTTAGGCAACTTTCTAAGATGGTGATATGTAAAGCAGTTGCTGATCTCCTTGATCAAGGGGATTTCCTCAATGGGAATTTCCTACACCAGTGAAATCACCGATCCAGTAACAAACAAACAAACAAACAAAAGACTAAAAAATGTGTAAACCAGCATTGATGAGGTTGGTGTAAAGCAGTCTAAGGTCAACTTAAAATATATATGTATATGTA